>CM040911.1:45251378-45266378 GCA_023029165.1 Gobiocypris rarus
GTGTGTGTGTGTGTGTGTGTGTGGACTGGTAATCCCCTACGGTATGGGGACAAAATGTCCCCACAAAGATGGCAATATCCAAAATCCTTGTCCTTGTGGGAAATTTTTGGTCCCCATGAGGAAAACATCTTATAAATCACACTAAGTGATGTTTTTGACAGGACACATTCAGATGTGTGTGTGTGTGTGTGTGTGTGTGTGTGTGTGGACTGGTATTTGTGTGTGTGTGTGTGTGTGTGTGTGTGTGTGTGTGTGTGATGGGTAGGTTTAGGGGCAGGGGCAGTGTAGGGGATAGAAAATACGGTTTGTACAGTATAAAATGCATTACGCCTATGGAATGTCCCCATAAAACATGGAAACACAACGTGTGTGTGTGTGTGTGTGTGTGTGTGTGTGTGTGTGTGTGTGTGTGTGTGTGTGTGTGTGTGTGTGTGTGTGTGTGTGTGTGTGTGTGTGTGTGTGTGTGTGTGTGTGTGTGTGTGTGTGTGTGTGTGTGTGTGTGTGTGTGTGTGTGTGTGTGTGAATTTATATATTTTTTTATAACTTACGTTTAGAAAAATAGATTTAAATATAAAATAATATTAAAAAACTATTTACATTTTAAACTTTTTTAAATGTACAGTATTATGTCATTAGTATTATTCAAAGTCAGATGACTCCTGTTTCATACTGAATGCTGTCTCACAAACTATAATTTATTTAATTAAACGTTTTATTTAACACTTTACTCAAAGCTTTTATATATAATACATTATAAAAGCACTTTTAATGCACTTTATATTGCATTGTATCCTATTGTTACCACAGTTATAATACTCATCTTTACACTGAACACACCGTTATAAAGTATAATGCATTAAAACCAATGACAAACAACCAATTCCAGATATAATTTCCAAACATGATACATCTTAACTTTGATCACAATTATTTATATAAAGATATAATGCATTATTATGTGCATTATGAATAATTTATAGTGCACTGTACATGAATGCTTAAGTGATAGCAGTTATGTTTACGTTAAAGAGAGACATCACAGATTTAAACATGTATGTACAGTCCACCCAAAAATCATTCAGACAGCAGGTATTAACCACTATGCTCGCGCAGACCCAATCGCTAGCATGTCCATTCCAGATGGCCAGATGCTCAGTTTCTCGGCTGAAGTGAGCGTGCCAGAAGCGAGGGCTTTGTCAGTTACTCTGGGCCTTTAGTTGAGACGTTAGCTGAACTGTGCTAACCGAGTGAATTCCAGCACTGCTCTAACGGCACGGCAAAGTAAATAAAGCAGATTATTATGTATTAAAGGACGTCCACTAGCCTACACGGGACTGTAGTGATCCATAGTGAAGAATGAAGTCACCTAGGAAAACTGCACACTTTTAAGAGTTATTCTGAATTAACAACGATGAAGAAAGATGTATTTTTCCAATTAGGACAGAGCCTTTATTCTCTTGATTTGAAGTTGGTTGATATTAGGGAAAAATTTACTTGTGAGGAAAAACTAGGACTAGGATTCAGGTGTTCAAAGCCTTCATGGCCACAGGTGTATAAATCCAGCACTAGGCATGCAGACGCTTCTACACACATTTGCACAGAAGTCACCAACTTTCTGCAGAATCAATCGCTCCAGATCTCCAGACTTCATGTGGCCTTCAGATGAGCTCAAGAACAGTGCGGAGAGAGCTTCATGGAATGGGTTTCCATGGCCGAGCAGCTCATCCAAGCCTTACATCACCAAGAGCAATGTAAAGAATGGGATGCAGTGGGGTAAAGCGCGCCACCACTGGACTCTAGAGCAGTGAGACGTGTTCTCTGGAGTGACCAATCACGTTTCTCTGTCTGGCAATCCCATGGATGAGTCTGGGTTTGGCGGTTGCCAGGGGAACGGGACTTGCCTGACTGCATTGTGCCAAGTGTAAAGTTTGGTGGAGGGGGGATTATGGGGTGGGGTTGTTTTTCAGGGGTTGGGCTTGACCCCTTAGTTCCAGTCAAAGGAACTCTTAATGCTTCACCAAGACATTTTGGACAATTTCATGCTCCCAACTTTGTGGGAACAGTTTGGGGACGTCCCCTTCCTCTCCCAACATGACTGCGCTCCAGTGCACAAAGTGTCGCTCCATAAACACATGGATGAGCGAGTTTGGTGTGGAGGAACTGGACTGGCGTGCACAGAGTCCAGACCTCATCCCGACTGAACACCTTTGGGATGAATTAGAGACTGCGAGCCAGGCCTTCTCGTCCAACATCAGTGCCTGACCTCACAAATGCGCTTCTAGAAGAATGGTCAAAAATTCCCATAAACACACTCCTAAAGCTTGTGGTAAGCCTTCCCAGAAGAGTTGAAGCTGTTAGAGCTGCAAAGGGTGGGGCGACTCCATATTAAACCCTACGGATTAAGAATGGGATGGCATTAAAGTTAATGTGCATGTAAAGGCAGGCGTCCCAAAACTTTTGGCAATGTAGTGTTTAAAGTATCATTTCATTTTAAATGGCTTTTTTCTTCATATCATCTATGAGAATCAAATGAATCGTTTTCTTTTTTCCACAGCCTTACTGACTCCATTTCACCTCTGCCAGTGATGCTAACATCTCAAGACAAGCCGGACATTCCCCTGTGATTAGCCGTTTCACATGTGTGCAAGAGAGCGATCAAAGACGTTTTAGCAGACAGGTCTGGGGATATTTCCGCAATGCAGATCTGCCAACGGATGTGTGAGGTCAACACAAGTGTCTCCGAGCCAGATAAACCTCAGTGAATCAACAAAAACAGGCAAACTTGACTGGAAAAACATGCTGCATCGTTCATTGAATCAATGGCAACTCGTATTGAAAGAATAGCAATCAAATTAAAACCTCAGCACTTATTAATCAAGACAGGAGACGAAGAAAATGAAGATGAGGGAAGAAAGCGGATACAAGTAGATCCATTAGCTTCTCTTTCTCGCCTTTAAGCAGGAGATCACGGATGACTGAATGATTGGCTTGCGGCCTGCGTCGCTCTGGGCTCGAGGATGAGCAGTTAACGCTCCACTGACCTCCACGCCAGCAGACCGACAGCAGGCAGGAGATCTTGTGCGTTCAGTGGCCGAAAGCTGGGCTTAAAATGGGCCGAATAAGAGCCAACTGCAGCCTGGCAAACCGAATCAAGAAATTCTCCTTTTCTGAAAGGCAGCCTGGCTGACACACACAGACAGGTCTTGCCTCACTCCAGGACTCCCATGATGCCAGACGAGAGAATTAGACAGCAGCTGTGACTCCAACACGGACGCCAAGATACAAATGTGTGTGTGCGCTCTTAAAAATGAAGGTTCCAAATCTTGACATAGAAGAACCATTTTTGGTTCCTCAAAAGAACCTTCCGGTGAACATTCTAAAAGAACCTTTCAGTGAACATTCTAAAAGAACCTTCCGGTGAACATTCTAAAAGAACCTTCCGGTGAACATTCTAAAAGAACCTTCCGGTGAACATTCTAAAAGAACCTTCCGGTGAACATTCTAAAAGAACCTTTCAGTGAACATTCTAAAAGAACCTTTCAGTGAACATTCTAAAAGAACCTTTCAGTGAACATTCTAAAAGAACCTTTCAGTGAACATTCTAAAAGAACCTTTCAGTGAACATTCTAAAAGAACCTTCCGGTGAACATTCTAAAAGAACCTTTCAGTGAACATTCTAAAAGAACCTTCCGGTGAACATTCTAAAAGAACCTTTCAGTGAACATTCTAAAAGAACCTTTCAGTGAACATTCTAAAAGAACCTTTCAGTGAACATTCTAAAAGAACCTTCCGGTGAACATTCTAAAAGAACCTTTCAGTGAACATTCTAAAAGAACCTTCCGGTGAACATTCTAAAAGAACCTTCCGGTGAACATTCTAAAAGAACCTTTCAGTGAACATTCTAAAAGAACCTTTCAGTGAACATTCTAAAAGAACCTTTCAGTGAACATTCTAAAAGAACCTTCCGGTGAACATTCTAAAATAACTTTTCAGTGAACATTCTAAAAGAACCTTTCAGTGAACATTCTAAAAGAACCTTCCGGTGAACATTCTAAAAGAACCTTTCAGTGAACATTCTAAAAGAACCTTTCAGTGAACATTCTAAAAGAACCTTTCAGTGAACATTCTAAAAGAACCTTTCAGTGAACATTCTAAAAGAACCTTTCAGTGAACATTCTAAAAGAACCTTTCAGTGAACATTCTAAAAGAACCTTTCAGTGAACATTCTAAAAGAACCTTCCGGTGAACATTCTAAAAGAACCTTCCGTGAACATTCTAAAAGAACCTTCGGTGAACATTCTAAAAGAACCTTTCAGTGAACATTCTAAAAGAACCTTCCAGTGAACATTCTAAAAGAACCTTTCAGTGAACATTCTAAAAGAACCTTTCAGTGAACATTCTAAAAGAACCTTCAGTGAACATTCTAAAAGAACCTTCAGTGAACATTCTAAAAGAACCTTTCAGTGAACATTCTAAAAGAACCTTCCGGTGAACATTCTAAAAGAACCTTCCGGTGAACATTCTAAAAGAACCTTTCAGTGAACATTCTAAAAGAACCTTTCAGTGAACATTCTAAAAGAACCTTTCAGTGAACATTCTAAAAGAACCTTTCAGTGAACATTCTAAAAGAACCTTCAGTGAACATTCTAAAAGAACCTTTCAGTGAACATTCTAAAAGAATCTTTCAGTGAACATTCTAAAAGAACCTTCCGGTGAACATTCTAAAAGAACCTTTCAGTGAACATTCTAAAATAACCATTTTTTTCTTTGTTTGAAGAACATTTAATAACTCTAAACAGCCTTTTGTGGAATGGATGTTAAAAGTTCTTCACGGAACCATCGATCCCAATGAAGAACCAAAAAAAATTTCATTACAGTTCGATTTTAAATGAATGGTAATCAAATTACAGTTACACCCGAAAAGTATTTTAGATATCCAAAGTGATAACCTTTAATTTTAATGTCATTTTTTTCATTTAAACATGAATGTAAACTGTAACAGGCAGTCAATGTAAGCAGCAATTGGTGATTCTCTGCCTTTGACAGGCTGCAAAACCATCCTAAGATTCTAGAAAATTTAAATAATTTTAACAAAATAAGAGGGATCTGGGATCATAAAAATTGCTTGTTACTTATATTTAGTACTGTCCTGAATAAGCTATTCAATATAATAGATGTTTACATAAACTCCACAACTCCACATTTACTCTGTTCATCCAATTCCAAAAGTTGACACACCCCAGATCTCAATGCATCGTGTTGCCTTCTTGAGCATCAATATTTTTTTTCTAAGATTGTCTGCATTTTTTGCTTCAATAAATATTGCGCAAAACTGATGTTGTTTATTAAAATAATATGCAGAGAAAAAGTCCTATGTTTGGTGGTCCCTTTGTGTGACATACCTTATTAGTATTCTAATGTTAATCTAGATTAAGTTACAAAATTTGTGTAATCTAACTAAATACATTACAAATTACTTTTTAAAGCATGTATTTTGTCGTGACATACATTTTACAAGTAACCTTCCCAACCCTGGTAACATCCCTCCATAATGTCCCATCCTTACATGCAACTAAACTGTCTGTCATAAAATATATAATTGCACTGTAACAATGACACCGTAAAATAAAATGTAACCAAATCTGTCTAAATGTGTGTTAGTGAGCACTTCTCCTTTGCCGTGATAATCCGTCCACCACACAGGTGTGGCATATCAAGATGATTATTGCACAGGTGTGCCTTAGGCTGGACACTATAAATTCACACAGCACAATGCCACAGATCTCGCAAGTTTTGAGGGAGCATGCAATTGGCTTGTGCTCTATAGTTCTGCATAAACTCAGGATCAGAGAAAGTTAAAAGTTTGGTTATTCAACTTCCATCATGGCACGGCCCACTGATGAGTTTAGTGCTGCCATAAATCCTACTTTGATATGGTTGATGAATATGTGTTTCTAACGCTCCTTACCTCTGTCCGTGTCGTACAGGAATACGAATCGGTTCCAGTCGTAATGGTCGAGGAGGCTCATGAGGGCGCCCCGGATGGACGGACGCAGCTGCAGCACGAACTGAGTCTCGCCCTCCGCGGGGAAGCTGGGCGTCACCAGAGAGATGTGCAGCGCACTGCAGAACGACGTCAACGTGTGGACCGAGCGCTTGTCGTACAGGCCGAATATCGCGAAGACTCCTCGGGAATACTGCGAACAAACTGCAAAGAGAGAAAGAGAGTCAGACTGTAAGTGCACAAAGATCACGTCACACGGTAAAGAACAGGAAGAAAAGGCAAACAGACAGTATATACAGGGTTTGAAATCAACTTATTCACTCACCCGCTCAATTTTTAAGTTACCAGCCATTGAGAACCTCTGATCAGAAATAAACAAGACTAATAAAGTCTTACATTTAAATATTGTTTTTATTAAATCTGATTCTGAATCAATGAATGGCTTTCACTTTTACTACAGCAAACATCATTGTTTGTGGATAAAATTAAATAGTGCTGTCAAATCGATTAATCATGGCATAACATTATGACCTAATATTGTGTTGGTCCTCCTTTTGCTGCCAAAACAGCCCTGACCCGTCGAGGCATGGACTCCACTAGACCCCTGAAGGTGTGCTGTGGTATCTGGCACCAAGATGTTAGCAGCAGATCCTTTAAGTCCTGTGATTTCCGAGGTGGGGCCTCCATGGATCGCACTTGTTTGTTCAGCACATCCCACAGATGCTCGACTGGATTGAGATCTGGGGAATTTGGAGGCCAAGTCAACACCTCAAACTCATTGTTGTGCTCCTCAAACCATTCCTGAACCATTTTTGCTTTGTGGCAGGCGCATTATCCTACTGGAAGAGCCACAGCCACCAGGGATACCGTTTCCATGAACCAGAACCAACATTAACTTCTTGAGCAGTTTGAGCTCCAGTAGCTCGTCTGTTTGATCGGACCACACGGGCCAGCCTTCGCTCCCCACGTGCATCAATGAGCCTGAGCCGCCCATGACCCTGTGGCCGGTTCTCCACTGTTCCTTCCTAGGAGCACTTTTGATAGATCCTGACCACTGCAGACCGGGAACACCCCACAAGAGCTGCAGTTTTGGAGATGCTCTGACCCAGTCGTCTAGCCATCACAATTTGGCCCTTGTCAAACTCGCTCAAATCCTTACGCTTGCCCATTTTTCCTGCTTCTAACACATCAACTTTGAGGACAAAATGTTCACTTGCTGCCTAATATATCCCACCCACTAACAGGAGCCGTGATGAAGAGATCATCAGTGTTATTCACCTGGTCATAATGTTATGCCTGATCGGTGTATCTATATATACTGTATATATTGTGTGCAATACTTTGATATTTACATGTGTGTGTGTGTGTAGTTTTATTTTAGTACATCAATGTAATATTGCTATGAAAAAATAGCATATTATTTATAGTTGCATTGCATTATTGGTTAATTTTCATAAACAATTGTACAATAAGCTACAATGGGAATAACTATCCTCACACACAATATATTTTCATATTTTTCTTTTGATGTGAAACGTGACAGGTTTCATAAGATTTAAGTTCAATAATAAACACATTTTCCCATGTTTTTTCTGAGTGGGAGTGAAAGAGAGACTTCAGTAGTCAGTGTTTAATCTTCAAAGGAGTCCACACACACACACACACACACACACTCACTCTCACACACACACACACACACACTCACACACTCACACAAACAGTTTGTCTGTCGGTTCTTTGATGTAAGTTTATAACGTTGCCTTTTCTGTGGCTTTCTCTGAATGACATACTCTGGTGTTTCTCTGCAGGATCAAACACACCGTTCCTGCGCTCCTCTTTTATTTGTCACTCAGGTGTTTCTATCATAACAGTCTTTCTCTGAAACTCAATTTCATCTCTCTAAAGCATTTGTCCGTGCGTTTGTAAAATGCTGATAAAAAAGATGAACATCTATGTGAAAAAAACATCTATCCCAATGTCTGTCATATGGGACCTGTTGACATGATGGCAGTATCGGTGATGAAAAATAATATTAATTTCTCAATCATAATGTACTGTCTGATTCATCGGAAGACCAATTAATGGAACGATGAAGGTCTGTCCAGTTATTTATAGACCGAACGCCACTCTCCGCTCACATCAGCAGCGACGGTCACCATGGAGATACAGGCGACAGTTTGTAAAAGTGCTGTGATGATCAGGATGGATGGATTATAGAGGGAGGTGTGGAGGAAGAATAATATATTATTAATACAATGTTAACTGAATAAAGTCTTACAATGCCTTATCAGAGACTTGAGTGGGAAAGTGCTGAAGTCTTATTACTACCTTTAAAGGTGCAGTGTGTAGTATTTATGAGGATCTATTGACAGAAATGCAATATACAAAACTATGTTTTCAGTGGAGTATAAAGACCTTACATAATGAAGCGTTATGTTCTTATTACCTTAGAATGAGCCGTTTCTATCTCCACACACCGCGGGTCCCCTTACAGTGAAGTCGCCATTTTGCGCTGCCATGTTTCTACGGTAGCCCTAAAGGGACAAACTTCTCTACAGAGCACTAGCTACCCTCTGCTGTCTCAAACAACCACATTTTTGGCCTGTGTCAGCCACCGTAGCTACTCTGTGCTCCGAAACGGAGGGGCGAGCCATGGGCGATTGCAATTCACAACCTCACCACTAGATGCCGCTAACATTTACACACTGCATCATTAATTCTGTGCGTTCCTTGCCGTCTATTTGTAATTATTTGTGAAATTAACTAGCTATTTAAGAGATGAAATTATTTAAAAGTACTGTTTTTAAACTGTCTGCACTTGCCCAGATGTCAATTAAACACTGCGTTATGGGATCGCTGGATAAACTTGTAATAGCTTTTGCAGCTCTCTGATATTTTTTTTTATCATCTCATAATTTGTGGGCAGGTTTATTAGGCTGCTGTCACTTTAAGAGCTGACGCACGGATCCATTACACTGTTACACATGCGTTTGCATACTCACCAAGACCTGCGTTTTGACATTATTGTTTGACTGTAAGCGCAATAAGCAGCAAAAAAGACTCCATTTTGATTTATGTGCCACAGTTTGGGTGTTGGAGCACAAAATCTGCAGGAATGAGTAAATTATGCGCAATCCCAAGTTGAAATACACGCCCTGTATCAGCAACAATATTCATCCGGAGCAAATGAAGCGAGTGAGTGAGTGGAGGCGGGTGTGTGTGTCTCTCGCTGTCGGAGAGATGAGCGAGAGAGTAGCTGGTATTGTGTGTATATTCTGCGGGAAATGAGTACTGGAAGCGTTTCAGATATTTCAGTAATGAAAAATCTATATTTTTGACAGCAGTGCATTGACTACAATTGAATAATGTATATATTATATATAACATTCAACCCGCCGAAGAGGCTAGTAGGAGTGACTGTGTTACACACCACTGCTGAAACACACACGCATTTGCCTGGTGTTAATGTCCTGGTTATCAAATGATCATATAACTTCACTTTTCTGCCTTCTTACTTTTCCCCACCGATTCTGCAAATAACGTTCACTTTTCACAATCCAGTCAATCCTGATAGATAGAATCAACTTTTGTCCTACATTCTTCCTCTTATTGAATATCCCGTTTCGCTCAGTATTACGTCAGGGTTGTGAAAAGCGTTTCATGTCGACTTCAGTGGCATCAGAGACGTCTCTGTGTGTGTGTGTGTGTGTGTGTGTGTGTGTCTGGCTCTGTCTGTTGCTGTGTTTAAAGAGGCCGCTTTTACAGTGTTGTTCTGTGACTGTCGCTTGTCCTGTGGGGAAAGAGAAGAGCGGATCTTTTTTAACACAGCCTTGAGGTGTCTCAGCCTCATGTTTTTAAGTGTGTGTGTGTGTGTGTGTGTGTGTGTGTGTGTGTGTGTGTGTGTGTGTGTGTGTGTGTGTGTGTGTGTGTGTGTGTGTGTGTGTGTGTGTGTGTGTGTGTGTGTGTGTGTGTGTGTGTGTGTGTGTGTGTGTGTGTGTGTGTGTGTGTGTGTGTGTGTGTGTGTGTGTGTGTGTGTGCGCACGCTTTTCTAACAACCTTCAGGGGTGTGATGAAAACGCAGTCTAACACTGATGTCACTCTGCTAAACCTTCTAAATTTAATACACCAGTCGACCTGACCTTTTGTCAGCCCACACTCACACACTTACTTTATCAATCTTTTACATTATGATGAATGTATTGAATCACCTTTAGCCGTAGAAATAATTGAGTTCATCTGTGTGCACTCTCTATATATCATACTCATTCAGAGATGTCAAACTCTATCCCCGTCCTTATCCTGACACCATGTCCTAACTAGATATGCACGTTTTTAGTGTCATTTTCTGCTCTCACTGAAAGTGAAGTACTGTGCAAAGTGACTGAATTCACAGCCAATGAGAATGCGCTGTTATCTGTGGACCAATGTAATTCCATTGTGGGCAGAGTCATCATAAAAAGAGTGTATTAGTGCCCGCCCCCTTTTTCAGCGGCGCTGGTTCTGAAAGTATTTTTTTCTTCATAGGGATTTTAAAATAGTCATTGTTAAAGAGTTATAAGCCATTAACAAAGCCAATCAGATACGAGATGAATCACAACACTACAAATCTGGGTTTGAAGCAAAAAAAACGCTTTTGAAAATCGGACAAAAAGACAAAGGTATAAAGACTGTGAGCTTAACGCTTTAGTGAGGGAACGAACTACAATCCCATGATGCATTGAGAACAGTATAATCAAATATAAAACTACTAATTTGCAAATGTGCATGAAAACAATATATTATAAGGTTATTGCAAAATACACTGAAAAAAATGGTGCTATATAGTACTAAAAGTGGTTATTTGGCTCGTAATCATAGGGAACCTCTTTATGTGCTGTATAGCATCAAATCTTGGTTCTTCAGCGGTTCTTTAGTGGTTCTTTGGGAAGACTGAGGTGCTAAATAGCATCAATACCGTATACAGAACCTGTTAAGCCCCATGGTTCTTCAGTGGTTCTTTGGGAAGACTGAGGTGCTATATAGCATCAATACCGTATACAAAACCTGTTAAGCCCCATGGTTCTTCAGCGGTTCTTTGGGAAGACTGAGGTGCTAAATAGCATCAATACCGTATACAAAACCTGTTAAGCCCCATGGTTCTTCAGTGGTTCTTTGGGAAGACTGAGGTGCTAAATAGCATCAATACCGTATACAAAACCTGTTAAGCCCCATGGTTCTTCAGCGGTTCTTTGGGAAGACTGAGGTGCTATATAGCATCAATACCATATACAGAACCTGTTAAGCCCCATTGTTCTTCAGCGGTTCTTTAGTGGTTCTTTGGGAAGACTGAGGTGCTATATAGCATCAATACCGTATACAGAACCTGTTAAGCCCCATGGTTCTTCAGTGGTTCTTTGGGAAGACTGAGGTGCTATATAGCATCAATACCATATACAGAACCTGTTAAGCCCCGTTGTTCTTCAGCGGTTCTTCAGTGGTTCTTTGGGAAGACTGAGGTGCTATATAGCATCAATACCTTATACAGAACCTGTTAAGCCCCATGGTTCTTCAGCGGTTCTTTGGGAAGACTGAGGTGCTATATAGCATCAATACCATATACAGAACCTGTTAAGCCCCATGGTTCTTCAGCAGTTCTTTGGGAAGACTGAGGTGCTATATAGCATCACTACCTTATACATAACCTGTTAAGCCCCATGGTTCTTCAGCAGTTCTTTGGGAAGACTGAGGTGCAATATAGCATCAATACCGTACATACAGAACCTGTTAAGCCCCATGGTTCTTCAGTGATTCTTTAGTAGTTCGTTGGGAAGACTGAGGTGCTATATAGTACTAAAAGTGGTTCTTTGGCTCGTAATCATTGGGAAACCTCTTTATGTGCTGTATAGCACAAAATCTTGGTTCTTCAGCGGTTCTTTAGTGGTTCTTTGGGAAGACTGAGCTGCTAAATAGCATCAACACCGTATACAGAACCTGTTAAGCCCCATGGTTCTTCAGCGGTTCTTTGGGAAGACTGAGGTGCTATATAGCATCAATACCGTATACAGAACCTGTTAAACCCCTTTTATTGTTATAAAGCACTTTTTTGTGTGTGTGTGTATGCATATAT
This sequence comes from Gobiocypris rarus, assembly GCA_023029165.1. NCBI lineage: Eukaryota > Metazoa > Chordata > Actinopteri > Cypriniformes > Gobionidae > Gobiocypris > Gobiocypris rarus. The sequence continues at coordinate 45,263,489 of CM040911.1, forward strand.
ATTTCAGTATTTTGAGAGCACATAGGGAGATCATCTTGATTCGCTGTGCTTCATGGGTGTGGGCGGGGCTAAAGAGCTATTTTGGAGTGTGTTGCTGATTGGTGTATTTTCTGCACAGCATCATGGGTAATGTAGTTTTTCACCACGAATTCCACTGTTAAACATGCTTATTTTAAAACTAAGTGGAAATAATGTGACCTGACGGCTTCAACAGAAGCAAATATTATCGATTAACAACCTCGCAGCTCACAGTAAGGCTGTCTTTAAAGGTTTATAAGTTATTATTCAAAATCAATTTCCTTATGGAGAAAATGAATGGATTTTTTTCTTTCTGAAACCGACGGTTGCACTCTATGGAAAACAAGCAACTGGTAAGATGACTTTTTCTATGCCACTTGTCACTGTCATGTTTCTTGAGCATCAAATCATCACATTAGAATGATGTGTGAAGGATCATGTGACACTGAAGACTGGAGTAATGATGATAAATTCAGCTGTGATCACAGGAATAAATAACATTTTAAAGGGGTTTTATAATGCCCCTTTTTACAAGATGTAAAATAAGTCTGATGTCCCCAGAGTGTTTATGTGAAGTTTCAGCTCAAAATACCCCACATATCATTTTTTAAAACATGTTGAAATTTTCACTTTTTGGGGTGAGCAAAAATGTGCCGTTTCTGTGTGTGTCCCTTTAAATGCAAATGAGGCTCCTTTCAGGAAGAGGGCGGAGCATCAAGAGCTCATGTTAGCAGCTCTGATCTCCTCACACAGACACACACTGAAAATGTCAGAAACTGTTCAGCCTTTAATGTTCAAACCGGAGTCGGACAATGATGGAGAGACTCCAGAAGAAGAGACAACATGTAGAATGAGACGGGACGTTTCTGAAGGGTTAGTTGATGGATTTATAAGTTAACTATCTTCAAGTCTTCGATTAGCATATTCTGTCATGATAATCTATAAACCGCTGTTGTGGGAACTGTTGTGGGATGAGCCAGAGAATATCTGCTGCATGCAGAGAGAACAGGGTAGTTTAGTTTAATTACGGTTATAACTTATGTTGTCATTGCTTGTTATTGCATTTGTGTTCATACTGTATCTCCCTTTGCTTTGAACTTTGAGCGTCGTAACTTTGCAGATATGCCTTAAAATACCTTAATTCTACCCTAATATTACAACAGCTATTTATGTATTTATTTTATTTTTCAGCTCCTGAATACACAACATGGACTGGTCTGCCACCAAAATCAACTCTGCAAGGTAAGAGTGACTCTTTTTTTAACCTATTGATTAATAAGCAGTGATCGATCAAAGCATCTCTAACCTTCGTGTGTGTGTGTGTGTGTGTGTGTGTGTGTGTGTGTGTGTGTGTGTGTGTGTGTGTGTGTGTGTGTGTGTGTGTGTGTGTGTGTGTGTGTGTGTGTGTGTGTGTGTGTGTGTGTGTGTGTGTCTTTGGGCTGATGGGTTCTGTCCTGCACAATAAACACAGTTAACTTTAATAAAATCACCATGGGACTATAATAGAAACAGAGCTATTAATCACCAACAGACACAGAGGAAGAGAGAGAGAGGGGATGGAGTAGCCACTGGGACTACAGGTCACACACACTGATTTACCATTTACCCAAATGCACATCATACCACAGAGAGACTGTATGAAAGAGAGGAGCACCGCTGACCTTCTGGCTGTGTGTGGAGTGATTCACAGCTGGACATCAAGTGACGACCGGTACGATACCACAATTATTTATTGTACAAAAGTAAAAAAGTTGAGCAATATTACAGTTTTTGACTAATTTGACAAACCAATACCAAGTGACAGATACATAAGTTGATTAGTCTTTATCAGACACTTGTATGGTTTATTGCATTACTGTTTTATTTATTTAGCATTGCTGTTTCTTTAACAACAGACCTGCAACGACGTCTGTGTCTCACTGGTTGGGATTGCTGTTTCAACTGACACTGTGTAACAGTCGTATTTTTATTACCCATAATTAAATTAAGTAACCATATAATTGTGCATTATAAACACAGAAAAATAAATAGGCTCATCAACTTATGAACACAAGGAGAAACACTTTCCATACCTTTAGTTGGTGATGGCATGAAATATGCATGAATTTACGTTACTTGGTATTGGTTAGTCAAATTAGACGGATGAAAATTGCAATTTTGTGAAAAATGAATAAGTACTTGTTATTTTTTATTTTGTTCAGTTCAATAAACGGTTCTGGTATTGTATCAGTCGCTACATCATGTCCACTGAAATAATTTTTTTGGGTTGGTTGATTATGATTTGACTTCTCTTTAGTGAGTGTGTAAGTGTTGCTGTTTGAGCATAAACAACATCTGCAAAGTTACGACGCTCAAAGTTCAAAGCAAAGGGAGATTTTGTCTTTTACAGAAATCACTTTTTAAGGACTACAAAAAACGGCTGGTAGGGACTACAACGAGCTTCTTCACAGGTTAGTGACATCACAAACCCTATATTGACATAAACCCCGCCCTCGGGAACAAAACAAAGGCCATGTTGAGAAGAGGAAGAGTTGTAGTCGAGCACATTTGGGAGACGCTCAAGCTGTCACATCCGTCTTTCACATTTATTGCGATACAGTATGAACACAAATGCAATAACACGTCATAAAGCAACATAAGTTATAACCGTAATTAAACCCTTCAGAAACGTCCTGTCTCATTCTACATGTTGTCACTTCTTCTGGAGTCTCTCCATCATTGTCCGACTCCGTATTGAACATTAAAGGCTGAACAGTTTCTGACATTTTTAGTGTGTGTCTGCGTGAGGAGATCAGAGCTGCTAACATGAGCTCTTGAAGCTCCGCCCTCTTCCTGAAAGGGGGCCTCATTTACATTTAAAGGGACACACACA
>CM040911.1:45276378-45301378 GCA_023029165.1 Gobiocypris rarus
CCAGTGTTTGGGTAGTTTTTGTGTTACGCAGATCCTGGGTCAGATGTAACAACCCAGCGTTTGGGTAGTTTTTGTGTTACTCAGATCCTGGGTCAGGCGTAACAACCCAGAGTTTGGGTAGTTTTTGTGTTACACAGATCCTGGGTCAGATGTAACAACCCAGCGTTTGGGTAGTTTTGTGTTACACAGATCCTGGGTCAGATGTAACAACCCAGTGTTTGGGTAGTTTTTGTGTTACACAGATCCTGGGTCAGATGTAACAACCCAGTGTTTGGGTAGTTTTGTGTTACCCAGATCCTGGGTCAGGCGTAACAACCCAGTGTTTGGGTAGTTTTTGTGTTACACAGATCCTGGGTCAGGCGTAACAACCCAGTGTTTGGGTAGTTTTGTGTTACACAGATCCTGGGTCAGGCGTAACAACCCAGTGTTTGGGTAGTTTTTGTGTTACGCAGATCCTGGGTCAGATGTAACAACCCAGCGTTTGGGTAGTTTTTGTGTTACACAGATCCTGGGTCAGATGTAACAACCCAGTGTTTGGGTAGTTTTTGTGTTACACAGATCCTGGGTCAGGCGTAACAACCCAGTGTTTGGGTAGTTTTTGTGTTACACAGATCCTGGGTCAGATGTAACAACCCAGTGTTTGGGTAGTTTTTGTGTTACACAGATCCTGGGTCAGACGTAACAACCCAGTGTTTGGGTAGTTTTTGTGTTACACAGATCCTGGATCAGACGTAACAACCCAGCGTTTGGGTAGTTTTTGTGTTACAGATCCTGGGTCAGACGTAACAACCCAGTGTTTGGATAGTTTTTGTGTTACACAGATCCTGGATCAGACGTAACAACCCAGCGTTTGGGTAGTTTTGTGTTACTCAGATCCTGGGTCAGACGTAACAACCCAGCGTTTGGGTAGTTTTTGTGTTACACAGATCCTGAGTCAGATGTAACAACCCAGTGTTTGGGTAGTTTTTGTGTTACACAGATCCTGGGTCAGATGTAACAACCCAGCGTTTGGGTAGTTTTTGTGTTACACAGATCCTGGGTCAGATGTAACAACCCAGTGTTTGGGTAGTTTTTGTGTTACACAGATCCTGGGTCAGACGTAACAACCCAGCGTTTGGGTAGTTTTTGTGTTACGAGATCCTGGGTCAGGCGTAACAACCCAGTGTTTGGGTAGTTTTTGTTACACAGATCCTGGGTCAGGCATAATAACCCAGTGTTTGGGTAGTTTTTGTGTTACACAGATCCTGGGTCAGATGTAACAACCCAGTGTTTGGGTAGTTTTTGTGTTACACAGATCCTGGGTCAGATGTAACAACCCAGCGTTTGGGTAGTTTTGTGTTACACAGATCCTGGGTCAGGCGTAACAACCCAGAGTTTGGGTAGTTTTTGTGTTACACAGATCCTGGGTCAGATGTAACAACCCAGCGTTTGGGTAGTTTTTGTGTTACACAGATCCTGGGTCAGATGTAACAACCCAGTGTTTGGGTAGTTTTTGTGTTACACAGATCCTGGGTCAGATGTAACAACCCAGTGTTTGGGTAGTTTTGTGTTACCCAGATCCTGGGTCAGACGTAACAACCCAGTGTTTGGGTAGTTTTTGTGTTACACAGATCCTGGGTCAGGCGTAACAACCCAGTGTTTGGGTAGTTTTGTGTTACACAGATCCTGGGTCAGACGTAACAACCCAGTGTTTGGGTAGTTTTTGTGTTACGCAGATCCTGGGTCAGATGTAACAACCCAGCGTTTGGGTAGTTTTTGTGTTACGCAGATCCTGGGTCAGATGTAACAACCCAGCGTTTGGGTAGTTTTGTGTTACTCAGATCCTGGGTCAGGCGTAACAACCCAGTGTTTGGGTAGTTTTTGTGTTACAGATCCTGGGTCAGATGTAACAACCCAGTGTTTGGTTAGTTTTTGTGTTACACAGATCCTGGGTCAGACGTAACAACCCAGTGTTAGGGTAGTTTTTGTGTTACACAGATCCTGGGTCAGACGTAACAACCCAGCGTTTGGGTAGTTTTTGTGTTACACAGATCCTGGGTCAGACGTAACAACCCAGCGTTTGGATAGTTTTTGTGTTACACAGATCCTGGATCAGACGTAACAACCCAGCGTTTGGGTAGTTTTTGTGTTACGCAGATCCTGGGTCAGGCGTAACAACCCAGCGTTTGGGTAGTTTTTGTGTTACGCAGATCCTGGGTCAGACGTAACAACCCAGTGTTTGGGTAGTTTTTGTGTTACACAGATCCTGAGTCAGACGTAACAACCCAGTGTTTGGGTAGTTTTTGTGTTACACAGATCCTGGGTCAGATGTAACTATGTATTAAAAACTATATAAAATTTGTTATATTGTAAAATATGATCTGAAATAAAGGAATTATCATGCATTTTTAAAAAGCTTAGAGGAATTAAGTTAATTCGTAAACATTAATTCATGTATGAAGTAAAAAAAGAAGTAAGTATTATAGTAAAAATAAATGGCTGGGTTACATAAACAACCCAATTTGCTGAGTAAAATGAACTTATATTTACCCAGCCCTTGGGTTGTTTTTAACCCAGCTGTATGTTTGACATTTTTGAAAATGTTTTGACCTTGTATTGTTTATTCAAAATGGACCTTCCGGCGAAAACTTCTCTTTGGTTTGCTTGCACTTTTGAGAGCCACGCCCACACCCCAACAGCCAATCAACATCCGACACATCAAAGCAAGTCCCCGCCCTACAATACAGAACAAAGGGTCCGTTTAGCCGTTAACTAAAACTATTAAAAAACATTTTTATTAACTAAAATATAAATATTAGATAAAAAAAAAACTTAAAATTGCTTCTTTAAAACTCAAACTAAACTAATTCTCAAACTAATTGCTAAATAATGGATCAGTGTCGGATCTGTTTGTACAATATTTACAGAAGCCAGTAGTCAAGAAAGCAGATTTAAAATAAGCCAGCCCAATTCAAAGCTCACACAATCATCATACAGTAAAGTCAGGCTTACATAAATACGTTAATTAAAAGCCTGATGTTTAATTAGAGGCTTTTCCCAATGCTCGTGATGCTCTCATAGACATCCAGTGAAGCACGGCGTGCCTGCTGTCCTATCAGTGTCGATCGTTACTGCGCTAAAATCAATCAATGATATATATACAGATATGTGCCTCAGACTCCCAGTGCAGCACGGCTGCGTACAGTGAGTCTGAGGCATATTTTCATGATCACGTTAACTGGAAAAGGTTTTCAGATCTCAATGGCCTCTTGAGTGCTGAGGTTTTTACAGTACTCAAAAATGCATGTAAAGTATGTAAACAGGCTGTACACTTGTAGCATGTGCGTCTGTGTCTGCATAGAGAGCACTTCTGCTCTACAACTCTTTTTGTTTCTGACTTGAGTTGCAGGAAACTGAAAAGAAGTCGAACGACAGCGAACCCTAACAAGGCCGGACATGGACAGATGGACATTTGTGCACCGAAGCATGCTGAAAGATGGTCAAGAGTTGCTGTTGAGGTGCAGGGCTTGACATCAACTTTTCTGCTCACCTGCCACTGTGGTTAGTGGTTTTCCAAAGTTACTAGCCACTCAGAATCTTCACTAGCCACAATTTTGACAAGGATACCATGGGGGAAAACTTCCATATTGATATCTTTAATATCATCTCATAATTTGTGGGCAGGTTTATTAGGCTGCTGTCACTTTAAGAGCTGATGCACGGATCCATTACACTGTTACACATGCGCTTTCTTTCTCAACTGTTTACATTCACTTCAAACAGAACTGACTGCGTGCGTGAATACTCACCAAGACCGGCGTTTTTACATTATTGTGTGTGTGTTTGACTGTTTAAGCGCAATAAGCAACGAAAAAACACTCAATTTAGCACTGAGAGGTGCTTTATGTGCTGTTTGAGCACAAAATCTGCAGGAATTAGTAAAATTATGTGCAATCCTGTTTCGAAATACAAGCCCTGTATCAGCAACAATATTCATCCGGAGCAAATGAAGCGAGCGAGTGAGCGGGTGTGTGTGTCTCTCGCTGTCGGAGAGATGAGGGAGATCCACCCGGTTTGTGGGGGTTAATGTCCAGCTGTGTTGAGGTATATGCATGCGATGAATGAATGAAGAAGTTTCTCTTTAAAGCTGCATTGTGTCATTACCCTGGCATTAACAGCATTGCACAGAATCACAATGACTCAGATTCTCCCATTGTCCCACCTCATCTGCCATTGGTCAATCAAACTGATAGTCCCGCCCTCAAACTTACATCAGTGGTTGAGTCAGAAGTTGACATGCCACTCAAACAAACCCCTCAGTGTTTCACCCTTCAAGAAATCAAATCAGATAACTGACTAGAAACGGCAGTGACTCGTTCATTTCCTCTGACATAACTTTGACGTCTTTCACTCACAGGCGTTGGTGACAGCAAAGCTGTTGGCCGTCTCGATGTTGTCGACATGTGGAACCAGGTTGAACGGGGCTTCCGTGGCGTTTGGACTCGTGTTGTGGAGGAATATGGCCAAGCGGAAAGCTGTATATTCTTGATCCGTGTTTCTTATAAACAACCCACCTGGAAAGAGTGAGAGGAAGAAAGAATGAGTGACTGCAAGGAGGAAAGAGGTGCTTATGTATCCTAAAGGTATAGTTCACCCTAAAATGGAAAATTCTGCTTCTCTTTCACTATAGAGTGCAAAAGTGTGGTTCCGGAAGAATTTATCCTATTTTCGGGAAGTCTTTGTTAAAGTGTTATAAGCCATGAAGCAAGCCACGACGGAATCACAACATGACAAACTTTGATTTGAAGCAAACAAGTTTTTGAAAATCGGACAAAAAAAAGACAAAGGCTTTAGTGAGGGAAAGAACTACAATGCCATGATGCATTGCAAACTGCATATTTACAAATATAAAACTGAGCATTTTATATACACGAACACATTTCAGTATTTTGAGAGCGATTAGATTGCCACGCAGTGCTTCATGAAAGTGGGCGGAGCTCAGAGCTCATTTGGCACGCTGTGCTTGACTCTGATTGGTGGAATTTCTGTACAGCATCATGGGTAATGTAGTTTTTCACCACAAATTCTGCTGTTAAACATGAGTGTTAAGTTGAACTGACGGCAACAACAGAAGTAAATACTATCGATTAACAACCTCGCAGCTCACAGTAAGGCTGTCTTTAAAGGTTTATAAGTTATTGTTTCCCTATGGAGAAAATGAATGGAGTTTTTCACTCTATGAATCATATTCTCGGCTCTAAAATCTCTTTTCAATAATCCATTACACTCGGATGTTTGTCACAATACGGAAGAAAAGATCTGTTGCTGCTTCCATTTCATCACCACTTTATTAATCTTTACTAAACCTTAAAAAAGAAGCATTTTGGTTAATTGAAATAAAGCTGATTGACATACTGAAATAAGTTTAGGTTGAAGCACTAAAATAAAACATCATCAACAATCCAGCTGGAAAGAGTGAAAGGAAGAAAGAATAAGTGACTGCAAAGAGGAAAGAAAAGAGAAAGAGGTGCTCCTGTATCTTAAAGGAGCAGTTCACCCTAAAATGGACAGTTCTGTTAAACCTCTTGGCCGTAGCTCTAAAATCTCATTGTTTAAATTCATACATGGCACATGGATAACTCTGAACACCACTGGCTTTCACGAGTGTCTTCGACTGTCAAACACCAATGATGGCAAATCCTGATGCTCCACATTGGAATGTACACAAATGTCAATGAGATTTAAGACTTAAGTGCATTTTTATAGCACATAACCATCAGCCTATTCAGTGATTTCTTTATTTTATTTTTAATGAGGTGCAGCAGAAGTTAGTGTATTTACAATATTCACGATGAAACCAGGCAAAAACTATTTTGTGGACTGCTGTTTTTGAGCTCATTAGCCCTCCTCTGTGTACAAAATAGTAGGGGTGTAACGGTTCGTGTATTCGTCCCAAACCTTGGACGTCACAGATTGGTGCATACAGTCAGATGATGAATACAGTCAGTCACTCAGTAATGCAATGCTATTTGCTAACCGCCACAAGAAGAAGGAGACGCTCGGCACCAACCCAAAACAAGAGTTCAGATGGCACGCTAGTAGGCTACTAGCAAGAAGAGCTTGCTGCTCATACGCAGATTTTCCATTCTTTTTTGTGACGCGTTCCACACACTTCACGGAAATGAAACGGAAACAGCAGAAAGCGGCATCCTGTGTTTTCTTAGTTTTACAAAAAGCACAATGTTTAGTTTTTATTGTGAGTGTCCACCAATACAAACAGACTCTTTACAGTTTCGATTGATGTCTTGATCCCAATTCTATTTTACACCCCTTCCCCTTGAAACAGAGTGGGATCCGTTGTATTTTTTCCCAAATTCTGTTTATTTCAGAATCAGATTTTAGTAAACAAAAAGCATGTCTAATTAATTTAAATCATGAAACGTATACAATTTGACAACAATTTATTAGAAGTTTAACAAAAAAATACATGGCCCAATTAAATATATATATTTTATTATTCCGTTAAATGTCTTTAACAAATTCTGTGTTTTCTGTTGTAAATTTTCTTGATTACATTTTAATGGTGTACTAATTAAGCATGTCTAATTAATTGAATAAAAAACAATTTATAAGGAGTAGAGGACTAGAAATGGGGTTGGGCCTTACTCATCTGTGTGACCATAAATGATGGTGTATTTCTGTGCCAAATACACTCCTTCGGGATTCAAACAGGTTTCTGAAAGTTTTTTTCAAGTATGGCCCTGTATGACATCATAAAGGGCGGAATTCCTTGCATGGGCACTTCTCCCGGATGAGCACACACACACACACACATCAACCCGAGCGAGCGCATGAGCGTGTCCATCATCGATGCTTTTTCGGATTACGGGAGCCGTCGGCGGAGCTGCCATTGTGTTCTTAGACACTAAATCAACAAACGAACAACACGTATAATGAATTGAAAGATATCCAGGGATAATTCCATTGTGTGTGTGTGTGTGTGTGCTCGTGTCTCAGTAGCTCCACCCACTGCACACCTCCATGAGCTCGGCTGTTTTCGGAAAGAACCGGTTCAGCGTATCCGTCTTTTATAAATATGATCAAACTTAAGACTCTTCTGAGATATGAATGATGCAATACAACTGTATAGGTACTCAAGATTAACATAAGAATGGCAGAAACAGTGTGTGTTATGCCCCCTTTAAGTTGTTTCCACTGTTATAATCATTTGGCATTGTGCCGATTTGTGTGGTGGAAGTCTCTGTACAGTCCAGTAATGAAATATGCATGTCCTGGAAATGGGAAGCCTCATGCGCCTCATCGGCATCTCCTCGTGGAAAGGTGAAGATGGCTCTTTTCCTCCATCTCGCTCATCTTTCCGTGATTACTTGAGAAAGCGTAGTATTGAAGTTTGTGCATCACCGCATGTTAATGAACTAGAACAGTCTACACACACCACCTTTGAAAACAGCCGTTGCATTTTACCGCGCAGCGCTGGGCAATCTACCAATGAGAGCAACAAATCCTTAATGTGACTTCTGTGTGCCTGCAAAACAGAGCAGCGTGAGCATTCTGCTAAACCTCTCGTTTGTGCTCCACAGATTAAAGAAAGCCATTCCGGGTTGGGCCAGCATGAAGGAGGGTTAAATGCTCATTCTTGGGTGAACTATCCCTTTAATCATGGAAATGAAGTGTGCGGAAGATGGCATTTGTTGTCGGTGTCACCAGAGCAGGCACGTCTGCACTTGGCAGGGTTCTGTCTCATCACATCCTCTAATTATCCTCTCTTTTTGATAGACGTTTTGGCTCAACTGCAGTTTGAGATCCCACAACGTGCTTTTATGTGCGAGGAACAACACAAGCATTGTGCGTTTGCATTGCAGCGGTATGTAAATGTCATTAGGCATTGCGTGCAACTCTGCCGTGTGTGTGTGTGCGTGCGTGTGTGTGTGTGTGTGTGTCCGTATTTAGCGTATTAACTTTATCGGCAGTGCTGTCAAAGGCGCACAAGTCAGCGGCTGCATCTCATTATGGCGTGAGACTCTCCATCTCAATGAGCAATGCAGTCACTGAACACACACACACACACACACAAGCCACATCCTGCAAAAGGAGAGGGAACTGTGTGTGTGTGTGTGTGTGTGTGTGTGTGTGTGTGTGTGTGTGTGTGTGTGTGTGTGTGTGTGTGTGTGTGTGTGTGTGTGTGTGTGTGTGTGCGAGAGCGAGAGGGTTTGTTGTTATTAATCAGATGTAGAGATGCAAATCTGGAAAGTTTGATTGGGAAGAGGTCATCCAGAATACTGCAGTGATGCCCTGAACTGGCGAGGAAAAGCACACTCAACATGCACTAGATGACCACACACACACACACACACCAGCACAACTCATGCATGCCAAACTAACACTATCACCCCTTGAAAACATCATGCCAACAGTGAAATAATTATACAGTCATTCAGTATCACATGCAAGAGAAACAGCTCCATGTCAGGGCACTTTGTAAGGATCAGCGACTGGTCCATCCTCACATTTTAAACCAATATGAGGTTTTCACTGAGCAAACTTTATATATGGTTCCTCACACAACACTGGCTTGTGTGAACCTAGTTTGGTCTAATAAGGTGAGCAGAGCAAGAAGACAGAGCCATTTCAGCATACAAGGTTCTTGAGGTTTTAAACAGCATTTAACATCCCTATTTGTTGCCTCTTATCTCTGTGTGTGCTGTATTTGTGAAGTGCATTGTTTATTATTATGCACTACATGTTATCTGTTGCACTGCGATATTCCTCGTGGGATTAATAAAGTGTCTTGTCTATCCAGCGATCATGTTGGAAGTGAAACTCACCGATTTGGACACTGCTGGGAAAAGCCCCTTCACTGAGTCCCCACAGCAGCGGAATCAACACCAGGATCCGCATTCTGTCCGAATCAGAACCCGTCCGGACACATGGATGGATGGATGGAGACGAGATAGTGTGGCCGGACGGAAATGAAAAAGAAATAGATGGATAATCTCGCAAAGGGACTTTCAGCAATCCATCCTACAGGCAGTCCGTGTGTTCCCCGCAGTATCCACTGGAGAGAGAAGAAGAAGAAGAAGAATCTGTCCGGATGAACGCGCGAGAGAGAAAGAGAGAGAGCGCGAGGGACCTAGAGAAAGAGAGAGAGATGCGCGCGCTCACTCTGCGCTCTTTGCCTCCGAGGTCTTCGCTTTTTTAGCTGTGTCTGCTAAGGCAAGTACCACTATTACTCACACGTCTATGTATTTAAACAAACCCCTCACCGTATTAATGCAACTTAAGCGTGCAACTCATTCCTCACATCCTCAGTTTACTACACTTCACGATAAATCAGCTAACTCCCATATTCATATATAAATATACAGACTAGGACAACACAGAGACGCGAGACTTTTGACTGGAAGCGAACATAGCAACGCCCTAGCGACCGCGTTCTGTTCCGTTCCAGTGCGCCGCGTCTGTCTGTTTTAGAACGCAAGAACGCGTCCTGTTCGAACGCCCCTAAGGATTCGCGTGCGTTCTTCACAGACACATTAACATGGTCTTCAGGGGTTAGTGCTCACTACTTCTCTCTCTCTCCTTCTGTTCGCCTGTCTTTCTCTTGCGTGCACCACATATGAGCTGCAATCCCATAACAGCAGAACAGAAGTGTGTGTGGACAGTGTACTATAAGAACATAGCATGCGTATACCATAAGCATATTGTGTGTGTGTATATAAGGGAACATGGGGGAAGATGTGCATTTACTTTTAAATTGTAACATTTAGATATTAGATATAGCCATATCTTTTAGCCATACATTGCCAATTTAGTTGTTATAGAACAAAATATTCAAAGAGTTCATCCTACCTCACTACTGGGGTAATTTAGCCCCTACTTGGGCTAAGAATTGAAGATATGTCATAATATCCTCACTATAAATGCAAATGTAATATTTCACTCAACTAACATGCCACTCTGGGGCAATTCTGAGTGGCTCATCTTACCCCAATGGTCTAATTTTCTCTTTTTACTCCAGAGTAAAAACCATAACTTTTAAAATGGATGTGTCCACCAATCCCTCAATCACAAATACAAAAAAACTTTGATATTCGGCATAATACAGTGTCATAGATCTCTATTTCACAAACGTAGAACCTCAAAACCGACTAAATCCCACAAATGTTGCTATTCTGATGAAATTGAAAAAGTGAACAATAGTGTAGTCATTCATTAAAAGTGCTGAGATGAGATTTTGTGTCAGGGAGAAAAAATGAAGGTGGTGGGGGGTGGGTCATCTTACCCCGACTTACCCTACATATGCATAGAATATAATACAGGAATAGCAAACTTTACACATACAGACAGCATGGCAGTGCAGTGCAGTGTATGTTGTGTAAGCACATCACAGTGTAAAGTACAGTTTAAAATGATATTTGTGCTCAGATGTTGTCGTCTTATGACATAAAACGCTGCACGGCACAGGCCATAAATCCATCTGGATCTGTTCCACCTTTCTAAAAATGTATTTGTCCCCTCACATATTTCTATATTCTCCTGTTTAATATATGAGTTGCTATTTTACTGCTTTATGACATTTGGCTCGTGAGAGAAGCGAGGTCTCCACGTGGCCACGCGCAGCTGTGTCTTATTGCCCATTCATAATCGTTACAGCCTCCGGTGGCGCTGACAGACGGATTGTGGAGGCTCCCTCGGTTTCTTTAGAGACTCGTCTCTTGAAGGGTTAGTGAGATGGCTGGAATATGGCGTATGTCTGCTTTAATCATTAAAAGCAATCAGGAAGGTTCCCGACTGTGTTTTTTAGAGGGTGTGTTGCTGTCCGTGGTGCTGAATGCCGGACAGACACTGGGAGGAAACACCTGCTTTCAAACAATAATGAGTTATATAATAAAAAAAAAGTAAGTACGCATTGATATTATTCAAAATTAGCTAAATATCCTGGTCAACGACTTGCAGGAGTTTTTGAAGCATCAATTATGATGATTCCTTTCTAAAAATGTTATGTTCATCAAGGCAGCATTTATTTAATAAAAATGTTTATATATATATATCGATCAAGCATAACATTATGACCCCAATATTCCTAATATTGTGTTGGTCCGTTCTTCCATTGCTCCGAGGTCCAGTTCTGATGCTCACATGCCACTGTTGGTGATTTCGGCGGGGTCAGGGGTCAGCATGGGCACCCTGACTGGTCAGCGGCTATGCCGCCCCATACGCAACAAACTGCGATGCTCTGTGTATTCTGACACCTTTCTATCAGAACCAGCATTAACTTCTTGAGCAGTTTGAGCTCCAGTAGCTCGTCTGTTTGATCGGACCACACGGGCCAGCCTTCGCTCCACACGTGCATCAATGAGCCTGAGCCGGCCATGACCCTGTGGCCGGTTCTCCACTGTTCCTTCCTTGGAGCACTTTTGATAGATCCTGACCACTGCAGACCGGGAACACCCCACAAGAGCTGCAGTTTTGGAGATGCTCTGACCCAGTCGTCTAGCCATCACAATTTGGCCCTTGTCAAACTCGCTCAAATCCTTACGCTTGCCCATTTTTCCTGCTTCTAACACATCAACTTTGAGGACAAAATGTTCAATTGATGTCTAATATATCCCACCCACTAACAGGAGCCGTGATGAAGAGATCATCAGTGTTATTCACTTCACCGGTCAGTGGTCATAATGTTATGCATGATTGGTGTGTGTATATATATAATATATAAATTGAGTTTTTGTATCCCAAAAATAGAAGCGATTCTCAACTGCCTGAAACGAGTTGTCAGTAATTCCAGTCTCACTTCCTACGCAACAATGTAACACATTTGCATAATTCCAGCCTATGGTTTTCATTGGCTGCCGGCAAACTCCTTTACCCCGCCCTCAAACATTGAAGTTGTAGCTGAGACTGGAAGAGTTTGGTTTCCAACACGTGCAGTAAGTGATCAACCAATCACAACAGACTGGGCCGTCTGACCAATCAGAGAAGAGCAGCTCTCAGAAAGGCGGAGCTTGGAGAGACTGAATCTTTGCCGTGGATATTATGTTTTTTTTTACCTTGGATGCATATAAACCTGTTGTAGGAGAGGCCGAAACTAAACTAGGAGCCTTTAAAATAGCATAATAGGGGCACTTTAAAGTTAAGCACACTCAACTTTTATTTATAAAGATCAATGAAAAGTTGAATTCTCGTGATATAGGACCGCTTGAGGTATTGTAGTGACTCTCTTTGAGCTCTTGTGAAGTCGTGTTGTTGGGAGGCATTACTTTGATGACTCTCTCAGTGAGATGTAATGACTCTCTCTCCCAATAATGGCCCTCCTGAGATGTTATTAAAGTACTGGATGGATCTGATTTTAGGGGCATTTCTTTTCACCATGCAGACGACTGTTGAGCATGTATTTGATGGAGGTCGTGAGAGAATTGATGTGTGTGAAATCTCTCTCTCGCTCGGTGTTTCTCCACCCCGCCTCACCTCCTTCTTTAATGCTTTAAAATCAAGCGCTTCCAAAGAAAGCTTACAAAGGATGAGCCGATCAATGGAGTCTGGAGGGACGTATTGGATCGCAGTGCCAGAGAAAAAGAGATTCAATTTATTGATTAGATCAAAAGTAACAAGAGCAATTGGTTCAGTTTCACACAACTTCATGAGAAACTCGACACAAAATATAGCTCTTCCCTTGCTTTTCCAGAGGAAGATGATTTTGCTCAGAGGTTGCTGTTTTTATAGCACAGGAGGTTCGCATTTATGTTTCATTAGGTATAAACTTATAGTCTTGGATGAACAATTGTATAATTAATTGTGCTTAATAGAAAAAATTGTTACTTGAACTCAAAACTTAAACTGAATGAGTGCAGCAGAGCTCTAGTTCCCAGCATGCTTTGCGTCAGACTGTTTTAGGTGCAGTAAGCAATTTCTGAGAAACGCTGTTGAAAGTGGATCAGACCGAGCAGCACAACACACTTGTAGCCAATCAGCGGTAGGGGCGTGTCCACTCATAATGAGGGAGGAGAGAGAATGAGCAATCAGCAGTAGCAATCAGAGTGTTCACTCATGATGAGGAGAGTGAGCCAATCAGTGGTAGGGGGTGTGTCCACTCATGATGGGGGAGGAGAGAGAGTGAGCCATTCAGCAGTAGGGGGTGTGTCCACTCATGATGGGGAGGAGAGAGTGAGCCATTCAGCAGTAGCAATCAGAGTGTTCACTCATGATGAGGAGAGTGAGCCAATCAGTGGTAGGGGGCGTGTCCACTCATGATGGGGCAGGAGAGAGAGTAAACCAATCAGTAGGAGGGGGAGTGTCCACCCATGATAGGGGAGGAGACAGAGTGAACCAATCAGCGGAAGGGGGGTGTCCACTCATGATGGGGGAGGAGCGAGAGTGAGCCAATCAACAGGATGGGGAGTGTCCACTCATGATGGGGAAGGAGAGAGAGTGAGCCATTCAGCAGTAGGGGGCGTGTCCACTCATGATGGGGGAGGAGAGAGAGTGAGCCATTCAGCACTAGGGGCGTGTCCACTCATGATGGGGAGGGAGAGTGAGCCAATCAGCATTAGGAGCGTGTCTCATCATAATGGGAGAGGAGAGAGAGTGAGCCAATCAGCATTAGGAGCGTGTCTCCTCATGATGGGGGAGGAGAGAGAGTGAGCCATTCAGCAGTAGGGGGCGTGTCCACTAATGATGGGGGAGGAGAGAGAGTGTGCCATTCAGCAGAAGTGGGCGTGTCCACTCATGATGGGGGAGGAGAGAGAGTGAGCCATTCAGCAGTAGGGGGCGTGTCCACTCATGATGGGGGAGGAGAGAGAGTGAGCCAATCAGCAGTAGGGGGCGTGTCCACTCATGATGGGGAAGGAGAGAGAGAGAATCAGCAGAAGGGGGCGTGTCCACTAATGATGGGCGAGGAGCAAGAGGGAGATTTGAAGAAAGACTGTAGAAAGAGAGATGCCTGAGAGACATTACAAAAGAGAAACGGTCAGAGGAATATCACTGGAAAATGGAGGGTTATGATCAGGCAAAAAGCTTTAGGACCCGCATTAATATTAGCAAAGCTTACCAGCGCTGGAGAGACTAAGCGCGAGCTGCAGTTTTGTCGTCTGCAGTTCTGAATGTGATTCTATCAATATAGTGTCTTTATGCTGTTATCGTTAAAGTTGTGGACTGAGATTCTTTTATATTTAGAACTATATCTTTATGGTTATGGTTATGGTTATGAACGGGCCTTAAGAGTGTATGAACAGACTGACTCTGAGGCGCTCGTGTTTGTGTGGGTATTCAGCTCATGTCTTCACACGCGGGGCGCTGCAAGGCTATAGCACGCAGCATCTGGGCGCTCATCTGCTTCCTAATGACATGCTAATGGCGTTAACGTGCTGCTTGCTGTGGGCATGAGTGTGTGTGTGTGTGTGTGTGTGTGTGTGTGGACTGGTAATCCCTACGTTATGGGGACAAATGTCCCCACAAAGATGGCAATATCCAAATTTTTGTCCTTGTGGGGACATTTTTTGGTCCCCATGAGGAAAACATCTTATAAATTACACTAAGTGATGTTTTTAAAATGTAAAATGCAGCATGTCTCCTGTGATGGGTAGGTTTAGGGGCAGGGGCAGTGTAGGGGATAGAAAATATGGTTTGTACAGTATAAAATGCATTACGCCTATGGAATGTCCCCACAAAACATGGAAACACAACAGTGTGTGTGTGTGTGTGTGTGTGTGTGTGTGTGTGTGTGGATGGATATATCAATAAAGCCTCACGGGCTGAAGTGCTCTACAGCTGAGCTCGTAACACAGTTCAGCAGTACATCTGTAAGTCCCGATGTTCTCCGATGATCCTGACTCAGGGCTCCTCCACTGTGACTAGACTATATTTTGCAGGAATGATGGTGTTGATCTTGAGCTCAAAATGTCCAACTTTCTACTTAGAAATACCTACTAAGAGTTTGAAACGATGAGTGTAAGATCCAGAGAAATGGACACAGCTTAGCATTCACTTTAAGCAATTCAAATGCATCACTACGTCAAAAGGACAAAAGCACATAACAGAATAACTAAAATGACTAAAACTGAAATTACTGAAAAAAGCCATAAATATATATTTTTTATTATTAAAAAAAGGACAAAAGCACATAAAAAAGGACTAAAACTGAAATTTAAATGAATTAAAGCTAAATAGAAATATAAAAACTAATAAAAATTACATAACAGTATGACTAAAACTTGTCAATGAAAACTGAAAATATAAAAATAAAGGCTAATTCAATTTATTAATAATTACTATAATAGTATATGATGAATGCTACTAAAACCACACTTGCCAGTCGAACAGCATTTGATAGCATTACGGTTTGGATTCTTGAATATCCCACATCATCCGGCACAAATCCCTGTACAGGCTCCCGCGAGCGGGACGAGCTCTGGCGTGTGCGACGCTAGTGTGTAAAAGTGAGTAAGTGCAGGTGCTCATGAATATTCATCTTCCGGAGAGAAGGCCCCACTGTCTGAACATATACTCCATTAGCATGTGAAGACAAACCTCATGACCACATCATCCCAATGATTCCGAGCGGCTCTCTGGGATTCGGTCCGCCGCATCTGTGCTCGGCTCATGTCTCCCACTCCATACAGGAATCCGGATAATGTAGAGCTGAGACTGCAGGTAGTGTATTAGTTAAGATGGTTTAGGGGTGGGGATATATGATTGACACACCATTTGATCACACATAAAATGATTCATTGAAATTGTTACTAAATTTATTCACAGTTAGTTCAAGTCTGTTTGTTTTGATTTATTTTAAATAGATGCTATGGCAACAATTTGATTACAAATACATTGTTAAAAAAAGGTAAAAATTTGTTCACAGTTGCTTAAAATATTTTTTATTTTATTTTCTTATTATTTAAAATAATAATAATAATTATTATTATTATATGTCTTCCAAATTATTTTAATTTAATACAATTTTAATTAATTTATTAATTGATTAAAATTGTTAGTTCATGTTAGCTCAGTGGCCTGTTCCATGATGGCAGTTTAACAAACTCAGGGTTGCAGGATTAGTTTCCAGTCTATTCAGGCTTTGTTGATCCCATGATGCTGATCATCAGCTTTCTCTGTCAAGTTTAGCTGTGACATCAGCAGTGAACAGCCAATCACACGCTGGGGATACTGACATTCATTTCTCTCTTCTGCAGAATATTACATGATTGAAAAATATTAAGAATTTATTATTATTTATTAATAAACGAGCTGTCTATAAAAGAGGACTTACTACGTCAGTGCAAGTGAAAGTTATGAAGTTAGTTGAGTTGATATATAGAGATAATTGAACATTTAAGCTTTATTTATTGATTTTAAAGCTTATTTGAATGACCTTTATAAAGGCTTTTTATTTTAATTTTAACTAAGTGCCTATTAATGATTGATTAATTGTGTAATTGATTAAGGGTATAATAATTACATAAATGATATATAAATCATTCAAAATTATTATTATAAATAAGCATTGTTAAAAGCCAGACGCTTTAGTCATTAAAAAACATTTACTACACTGTAAAAAATTCTGGGTAAAAAACAACCCAATGTTGGGTCAAATATGGTTTAACCCAGCGATTGGGTCAAATATGGACTAACCCAGCGATTGGGTCAAATATGGACTAACCCAGCGATTGGGTCAAATATGGACTAACCCAGCGATTGGGTCAAATATGGATTAACCCAGCGATTGGGTCAAATATGGACTAACAGCGATTGGGTCAAATATGGTTTAACCCAGCGATTGGGTCAAATATGGACTAACCCAGCGATTGGGTCAAATATGGACTAACCCAGCGATTGGGTCAAATATGGACTAACCCAGCGATTGGGTCAATATGGACTAACCCAGCGATTGGGTCAAATATGGACTAACCCAGCGATTGGGTCAAATATGGATTAACCCAGCGATTGGGTCAAATATGGACTAACCCAGCGATTGGGTCAAATATGGTTTAACCCAGCGATTGGGTCAAATATGGACTAACCCAGCGATTGGGTCAAATATGGACTAACCCAGCGATTGGGTCAATATGGTTTAACCCAGCGATTGGGTCAAATATGGATTAACCCAGCGATTGGGTCAAATATGGACTAACCCAGCGATTGGGTCAAATATGGATTAACCCAGCGATTGGGTCAAATATGGACTAACCCAGCGATTGGGTCAAATATGGACTAACCCAGCGATTGGGTCAAATATGGACTAACCCAGCGATTGGGTCAAATATGGATTAACCCAGCGATTGGGTCAAATATGGACTAACCCAGCGATTGGGTCAAATATGGTTTAACCAGCGATTGGGTCAAATATGGACTAACCCAGCGATTGGGTCAAATATGGACTAACCCAGCGATTGGGTCAAATATGGACTAACCCAGCGGTTGGGTCAATTATGGACTAACCCAGCGATTGGGTCAAATATGGACTAACCCAGCGGTTGGGTCAAATATGGATTAACCCAGCGATTGGGTCAAATATGGACTAACCCAGCGATTGGGTCAAATATGGTTTAACCCAGCGATTGGGTCAAATATGGACTAACCCAGCGATTGGGTCAAATATGGACTAACCCAGCGATTGGGTCAAATATGGTTTAACCCAGCGATTGGGTCAAATATGGATTAACCCAGCGATTGGGTCAAATATGGACTAACCCAGCGATTGGGTCAAATATGGATTAACCCAGCGATTGGGTCAAATATGGACTAACCCAGCGATTGGGTCAAATATGGACTAACCCAGCGATTGGGTCAAATATGGACTAACCCAGCGATTGGGTCAAATATGGATTAACCCAGCGATTGGGTCAAATATGGATTAACCCAGCGATTGGGTCAAATATGGATTAACCCAGCGATTGGGTCAAATATGGACTAACCCAGCGATTGGGTCAAATATGGACTAACCCAGCGATTGGGTTGTTTTAACCCAATGTTGGGTCAAATATGGACTAACCCAGCAATTGGGTCAAATATGGACTATCCCAGCGATTGGGTCAAATATGGTTTAACCCAGCGATTGGGTCAAATATGGACTAACCCAGCGATTGGGTCAAATATGGACTAACCCAGCGGTTGGGTCAAATATGGATTAACCCAGCGATTGGGTCAAATATGGACTAACCCAGCGATTGGGTCAAATATGGTTTAACCCAGCGATTGGGTCAAATATGGACTAACCCAGCGATTGGGTCAAATATGGACTAACCCAGCGATTGGGTCAAATATGGTTTAACCCAGCGATTGGGTCAAATATGGATTAACCCAGCGATTGGGTCAAATATGGACTAACCCAGCGATTGGGTCAAATATGGATTAACCCAGCGATTGGGTCAAATATGGACTAACCCAGCGATTGGGTCAAATATGGACTAACAGCGATTGGGTCAAATATGGACTAACCCAGCGATTGGGTCAAATATGGATTAACCCAGCGATTGGGTCAAATATGGACTAATCCAGCGATTGGGTCAAATATGGTTTAACCCAGCGATTGGGTCAAATATGGACTAACCCAGCGATTGGGTCAAATGGACTAACCCAGCGATTGGGTCAAATATGGACTAACCCAGCGGTTGGGTCAATTATGGACTAACCCAGCGATTGGGTCAAATATGGACTAACCCAGCGGTTGGGTCAAATATGGATTAACCCAGCGATTGGGTCAAATATGGACTAACCCAGCGATTGGGTCAAATATGGTTTAACCCAGCGATTGGGTCAAATATGGACTAACCCAGCGATTGGGTCAAATATGGACTAACCCAGCGATTGGGTCAAATATGGTTTAACCCAGCGATTGGGTCAAATATGGATTAACCCAGCGATTGGGTCAAATATGGACTAACCCAGCGATTGGGTCAAATATGGACTAACCCAGCGATTGGGTCAAATATGGACTAACCCAGCGATTGGGTCAAATATGGACTAACCCAGCGATTGGGTCAAATATGGATTAACCCAGCGATTGGGTCAAATATGGATTAACCCAGCGATTGGGTCAAATATGGATTAACCCAGCGATTGGGTCAAATATGGACTAACCCAGCGATTGGGTCAAATATGGACTAACCCAGCGATTGGGTTGTTTTAACCCAATGTTGGGTCAAATATGGACTAACCCAGCAATTGGGTCAAATATGGACTATCCCAGCGATTGGGTTGTTTTAACCCAATGTTGGGTCAAATATGGACTAACCCAGCAATTGGGTTGTCTTCAGCAAATATTTAACCCAACCACAGGGTTAAAACAACCCAACTGCTGGGTTAGTCCATATTTGACCCAACATTGGGTTAAAACAACCCAGCATTTTTTAGAGTGTATGTAATGACCTTTAATTGGGAGTTGAAACAGGGGGAGTGGCTTTATTGCATCAGAGGTGTGTCAGTTTGCTCACAGCTGATTGGTCCAGTTTCAGTTTGAGATCTCTTATCCCGAACATAACCTGGCCTGGAGCAGGTGAGCTGCGGAGCGTAAGTTACTATGGAGATGAACACTGCTCAAAGCCAAACCACTTTAATGGTACATAAAACCCAGGATTGGAACAAACTAAGCTTAAACATATCTGGCTATCCAGCTAAACCGGCTTCATGGTACAGGCCCCTGGTCCATTAAATTATATTATTAACAGATATAACTTTTGATTTTAATAAAATATTATTAAATGTTGTTATTATTATTATTATTATTATTATTATTATTATTGATGAAATGTCTTCCAAATTCTGATTTTTATTGTATTCTTTTTCTTTTTCTATTTTTTATTTTATTTATATGTTTGTTTGTTTGTTTGTTTTCTTGCATTTTATTATTTATTAAAAAATGTTTCACAAGTTTGCGTGCCCCTCCAGTTGTTTATTATATTTTATTTTATTTTCAATAATTTTTAATGTCTTTAAAATTCTGTGTTATTTTTTTATTTATTTGTTTGTTTGTTTGTTTGTTTGTTTTTCTTGCATTTTATTATTTATTTTATGACATTTTTATTTAATTTATGTGTTTGAATTTTTCTTGATTTTTTTTTCATTTTACTTCTGGTTTGTTTGTTTGTTTGTTTTTTACATTTTATTAATTTTTTTATTTTATTTTATGATATATTTTTAACTGTTCATTGTTAGTTAACATTAGCTCAGGTCCTTTAAGTAATATTACCAGATGCAACTTTAGATGTTTTTAATGTAATATTAAAAGATGAACTTGACGTTAATAATAAGTTCCTGAAGTATTTCTCATAACCTATTGTTACCCAGTGGGACCTCACCTCATGGTAAAGTCTGACCCGTTGGTTTTCATTGGAGACGCTGTTCATGTTGATATCCAAATATCTGAAAGTGTGTTTGTGCCAGAACTTTTCCCACCTACAGAAACTAATGAGATCACATTGGGAGTCGAGAGCGCGGATTCCAGCGGGCGGGAAGAAAGTTTAATGAGTGAAATCTGTGTTTGGTAATTACAGCTCGCTCCCTGAAGGACTGGAGCAGCGAGACACGCAGACACACTGAACATATGCTAACATCTTTCTGTGTCTGTTTAAGGAAACCCAACAACACGGTCAGCAGAACCAGAGCCAGGCGTGTGGGATTCGCATGCGTGAAATATGACCGAGGGAAAATGAGGAATCTGAAGTTCTGCCAGAGCGTAAGAGAGAGTCTTAATGATCTGATTTTATTAGTGGGAGTTGTTGCACATGAACGTGACTCTTCCTGCCCAAACGTCCCGGTTCTGGGATGAGCGTGCGGGGAAGGTGTGAAGGCTGTGCTCCTGCGGGTTTGTTCTGTGTGTGCTGAAGGAACAGGGAAACAACAGAGTCTTGCTCCTTTGATATTTTGTCCTGAATTCCCATGATGATATGGAGCTGAGACTGCAGTTATTGTGCTGTAAAACAGAGCTGCCACAGCACTTCTGAGAGGAATGAAGCTGTTGGTGGAGTGATGATGAGTGATGAAGTCCTCCATTAAATCAATTATTCATTCAAATTATAACTACATTTGTTCACAGTTCAAATCTTTATTTTATTTTATGATTTATATATATATTTATATATAATATTATTATATTTATTATTATTATAATCATAACAAAAGTCTTCCAAAAATGTTCATGAATAATACATTTTTTATTATTATTATTTTTGTCCCTACAGCTTTTATTTTATTTTATATTATTAATATATGCCTTTGTGTTTTTAGCAGTTTATTTTATGATTTATGGTATTATTACTTTTATAATATTTTATATAAAAAAGTATAATATCACTTTTAATGGGTAATGTCTTCCAAATTCTATTTTTTTATTTTTTTATTTAAATGTATGCTTTGGCAACAATTAGATTTGATTACAAATAAATTATGAAATAAAATTATAAGTAAATTTGGTCATAATTGGTTCAAATATTTTTGTGTTCATTTATTTTATAATAATAATAATAATTGTTATGATTATAATTTTTATCATTTTAACGGGTAAAATGTCTTCAGAATTCTGGAGATTATTTATTTATTTATTTATTTGCTTTGACAACAATTAGATTTCATTACTTAATAAATTATTACTGCATTTGTTCACAGTTGGTTTAAATCTTGTTATTTTATTTAATTAAGATTTATACTTCTACGAATAATAATAAAATAATAATAATAATAATTAAATAACAAAAATTGTGATTAGAATTATTATATTATTATTTTAAATTTTCTAAACTGTCCAAATGTGTTTTAGCATTTTATTTTATTTTATTTATTTAGTTTATTTTTTATTTATTTTATATTGTCCCTCCAGCTTTTTATTTCTTAAAAATACTATTAATATATCCATTTGTGTTTTAGCATTTTATTTTATTTTATTTATTTTATATTATATTTAATTTTTTTCTTCTTTTTTGTTTTTTTATTATTTTATTTATTTATTTATTTTTTATTATATTTTTTTATATATTTTTTGTATTTTTTTGTATTTTTTTTTCTTATTGTCCCTCCAGCTTTTTATTTCTTAAAAATATTATTAATATAAGCATTTGTTTTTTTAGCATTTTATTTATTTTATTTTATATATTTTATATTATTTGTTTGTTTGTTTTTGATAGCAAATTATATTGAATTCTGTATATTAAATTCCATAACCGCTACATAGATATTTCATTGTCAGATCAAAGCATTTCTACACCTCTGACATGTGTGTGTCGAACACTGATGTACAGTAAAGATGCTACACACTGGAGTTTCCATCAGGGAATGTCCTGATCTCAGGGGACGGACACATTGACTGATCAGAGATTCTCCTGCAGGCTTGTGCTGTCACACGCTCCAAAGCCGGATCTCATACTCTCTTATCCACGGTTGCTTTGCCTTGAAGGGATACGGATCGGGACCCAGCCTGAGTTTAGAGTAACTGTCTGGCTTTGTCATTGTTTCTTTACGATGTTTTCCATGCACGGCGTCCCTCCCGCACGGCTCAGTTTTAAGTATGCATGATGAAGCCAGAACCATGGAGGAGAGGAGGAAGACAGGATGAAGAGCGGATGAATAATTGATTGGCGTTTGGCAGCCCGAGGCTCAGGCATGCTGTGCCATTCTGTGGTGCATCGTGGGTAAACTCTCTGCGTTTTGGGTTCTCCGTGGCGACCGGATAAAGTTGCAGCCACGAGCGAACCGACACGGAGCGTTTCCTGCGGTCTGGAGCGGCAGATGAACTGCTGTTTTATGGACTTAATTAAGATGCGATTCTTTAATGAAACCGCTCCAGTTTAATGGGAGATTTACAGACAATAAGCTGAAAGCGAGAACACACACACGCGCACGCGCGCACACACTGAGGCTGTTCTTGTGTGATTAGTTAAATATCTGGAAGTGTTTCTAAAGGCTCTGTTATCAGTGAAGTGAAGAGTGAACAGAAAGAGGAGTCTAATGCCTGCCTTTAGTGAACCTGCGAGCTATCACTATCTGTCTCTCTCTCTCTCTCTCTCTCTCTCTCTCTCTCTCTCTCCAGAATATCACAGACACTTCAGTGACTCTTCTGACCCACCAGTATAAGCAGCTTCCTACCCAAACACCCAAACGAACCTTAATAAGAAGGAGCACATGCTTAAAACAACTCAGAACGAATTTGAAACCATATCTCAACGCTCTGGCAACCTCGCTTTTACATGCAATCTGCAAGCAATCACATCATCACCCCAGGCACAAGCTGATTGGCCTCTGCTGATCCTGCAGCCAATGAGATTGCTTGCTGAACATTCTGTTCCCCTCCACCTCCCCAGCTCCACCTGCCTAGATCTGCTACTGGATTTATGTGCCTATTTATGCAGCAGCAGATCTTACATGCTCACAGCAGCATGAATGTGTGTCTACCAACAGTAGCAAGTCCATACTTGCTCTGTGTATGCACCAATCAGGCATAAAATTATGACCGGTGAAGTGAATAACACTGATGATCTCTTCATCACGGCTCCTGTTAGTGGGTGGGATATATTAGCCAGAGAACATTTTGTCTTCAAAGTTGATGTGTTAGAAGCAGGAAAAATGGGCAAGTGTAAGGATTTGAGTGAGTTTGACAAGGGCCAAATTATGATGGCTAGACGACTGGGTCAGAGCATCTCCAAAACTGCAGCTCTTGTGGGGTGTTCCCGGTCTGCAGTGGTCAGGATCTATCAAAAGTGCTCCAAGGAATGAACAGTGGAGAACCGGCCACAGGGTCATGGGCGGCTCAGGCTCATTGATGCACGTGGGGAGCTAAAGTCCTGACTGGTCAGCGGCTATGCCGCCCCATACGCAACAAACTGTGATGCACTGTGTATTCTGACACCTTTCTATCAGAACCAGCATATATATATATATATATATATATATATATATATATATATATATATATATATATATATATATATATATATATATATATATATATATATATATATATACAGGTCCTTCTAAAAAAATTAGCATATTGTGATAAAAGTTCATTATTTTCCATAATGTAATGATAAAAATTAAACTTTCATATATTTTAGATTCATTGCACACCAACTGAAATATTTCAGGTCTTTTATTGTTTTAATACTGATGATTTTGGCATACAGCTCATGAAAACCCAAAATTCCTATCTAAAAAAATAGCATATGAGACGGTTCTCTAAACGAGCTATTAACCTAATCATCTGAATCAACTAATTAACTCTAAACACCTGCAAAAGATTCCTGAGGCTTTTAAAAACTCCCAGCCTGGTTCATTACTCAAAACCGCAATCATGGGTAAGACTGCCGACCTGACTGCTGTCCAGAAGGCCATCTTTGCCCCCCCTTAAGCGAGAGGGTAAGACACAGAAAGACATTTCTGAATGAATAGGCTGTTCCCAGAGTGCTGTATCAAGGCACCTCAGTGGGAAGTCTGTGGGAAGGAAAAAGTGTGGCAAAAATCGCTGCACAACAAGAAGAGGTGACCGGACCCTGAGGAAGATTGTGGAGAAGGACCGATTCCAGACCTTGGGGGACCTGCGGAAGCAGTGGACTGAGTCTGGAGTAGAAACATCCAGAGCCACCGTGCACAGGCGTGTGCAGGAAATGGGCTACAGGTGCCGCATTCCCCAGGTCAAGCCACTTTTGAACCAGAAACAGCGGCAGAAGCGCCTGACCTGGGCTACAGAGAAGCAGCACTGGACTGGCGCTCACATTTTGCATGTCATTCGGAAATCATATCAAGGTTCTGGTGTGGCCTAGCCAGTCTCCAGATCTAAACCCAATAGAGAATCTTTGGAGAAGCTCAAACTCCGTGTTTCTCAGCGACAGGCCAGAAACCTGACTGATCTAGAGAAGATCAAAGGCTACTGTACCAAATATTAACATTGATTTCCTCAGGTGTTCAAATACTTATTTGCAGCTGTACCATACAAATGAATAGTTAAAAAATCATATATTGTGATTTCTGGATTTTTTTTTTAGATTATGTCTCTCACAGTGGACAATTTCAGACCCTCCATGAT
>CM040911.1:45306378-45311378 GCA_023029165.1 Gobiocypris rarus
TACACTTGACAGGCAAGTCTCGTTCCCCTGGCAACCACCAAACCCAGACTCGTCCATGGGATTGCCAGACAGAGAAGCGTGATTGGTCACTCCAGAGAACACGTCTCTAAATGTAATGCCCCCTTGAAATGTTTTCATTTTTTAATCTTTTGAACAGTTGTGTATTAGCGACCTGTCTCTCTTATACAGGCTCTGATAGTGATCAGCAATTTACAGCGATCAGGCATAACATTATGACCAGTGAATAACACTGATGATCTCTTCATCACGGCTCCTGTTAGTGGGTGGGATATATTAGGCAGGAAGTGAACATTTTGTCCTCAAAGTTGATGTGTTAGAAGCAGGAAAAATGGGCAAGCGTAAGGATTTGAGCGAGTTTGACAAGGGCCAAATTGTGATGGCTAGACGACTGGGTCAGAGCATCTCTTATGGATTGTTGGCCCATTATGGCTTCTACATGGATTCTTAGCACATGAATGAGGTTTTTTTATGGAAGTCTGTATGGCAATCATTTACCTTCATATGTGTTTGTGTGTGTGTGTGTTAAATTGTCAGGCATCTGGCCACCTGACGAATGTTCCCTCTTGCATTGTTTGACATCCTCAGCCTGCTGTTCAAAGACCACCCGAGAGCCTGCAGTCGTGTGCGCTCGCTCGCTGAAGAATAACGCTATTTTAAGACACAGCACACAACGCTCACGGCCATTGTGTCTGATTCTATTTATCCCATTCAGGAGTGTGTGTGGGTTAATAATCAGAGAGCCCACGCTGCACGAGTACATTGTGTTTGTTTGTTGATGTGTTTAAAGGGAGAGTTCAGCCAGAAATGATCGCTCTGTCATCATGTGCTCGCCTCATGTCGTCACTAACCTGTATGACTGGAACACAAAAGAATAATCATATTCTGATGCGCTCAGATCTCACGCTTATATTCACCAGTAATACAACCACAAACTGTTACCTGAAAGAGGTGTGTGTGTGTGCCAGATGACTGACAGTTTAATACCGTTAAATACTAAATTAATATTTATTATTTTATATTATTTTTATTTTTAATTGTTATATATATATATATATATATATATATATATATATATATATATATATATATATATATATATAACAATTAAAAATAATATTTAAAAATATAAAATAATAAATATTAATTTATATATATATATATATATATATATATATATATATATATATATATATATATATATATATATATATATATATATATATATATATATATATAGGTCTGGAGACTGGCTAGGCCACACCAGAACCATGATATGCTTCTTACAGAGCCACTCCTTGGTTATCCTGGCTGTGTGCTTGGGTCATTGTCATGTTGGAAGACCAAGCCTCGACCCATCTTCAATGCTCTAACTGAGGGAAGGAGGTTGTTCCCCAAAATCTCGCAATACATGGCCCCGGTCTTCCTCTCCTTAATACAGTGCAGTCGCCTTGTCCCATGTGCAGAAAAACACCCCCAAAGCATGATGCTACCACCCCCATGCTTCACAGTAGGGATGGTGTTCTTGGGATGGTACTCATCATTCTTTTTCCTCCAAACATGTTTAGTGGAATTATGACCGAAAAGTTCTATTTTGGTCTCATCTGACCACATGACTTTCTCCCATGACTCCTCTGGATCATCCAAATGGTCATTGGCAAACTTAATATAAGCCTGGACATGTGCTGGTTTAAGCAGGGGAACCTTCCATGCCATGCATGATTTCAAACCATGACGTCTTTGTTTATTACCAACAGTAACCTTGGAAACAGTGGTCATCATATTCGGATTCTTACTGATTGTATGGGGTGGACAGCTCTTTTCAGGTCATTGACCAGCTCCTCCCATGTAGTTCTGGGCTGATTTCTCACCTTTCTCAGGATCATTGAGACCCCACGGTGAGATCTTGCATGGAGCCCCAGTCCGAGGAGATTGACAGTCATGTTTAGCTTCTTCCATTTTCTAATGATTGCTCCAACAGTGGACCTTTTTCACCAAGCTGCTTGGCAATTTCCCGTAGCCCTTTCCAGCCTTGTGGAGGTGTACAATTTTGTCTCTAGTGTCTTTGGACAGCTCTTTGTTCTTGGCCATGTTAGTATTTGGATTCTTACTGATTGTATGGGGTGGACAGGTGTCTTTATGCAGCTAACGACCTCAAACAGTTATTGCAGTTATTGCATATATTATTATCAGTGCTGGGGTACCGCATTAGTTATCTAATCAGATTACTTTTTCAAGTAACAAGTAAAGTAACACATTACTTTTAAATTTATAATATAGCATCTAAGTTACTTTTTCAAATAAGTCACACAAGTTACTTAGTCTTAGTCAGCTCTCCTGTGCCCATGTTGAGAGAAATCGGGAATTAAGGTGCATATACTTTATGTACTTAATTTCACTTTATTAAACAATGTCTTTGCTGATGACCTCCGAAGATCTTTAACCGTATTAATAAGCAAAAATGACTTCAGATAAACAAACATGCAATCCCAGCCCAGGTGAGAAAAAGTAACACATTACTTTCCATAAAAAGTAATGCAATTAGTTACTAACGCAATATTGTAACACATTTACTTTTAAAAGTAACATTCCCAAACACTGATAATTAGTAATTATCATCTATATATTTGAATGTTTAATTTCAACTTCATGGCAGGAATGTTGAACGGTGTTGGAGGAACATGAGGAAAATTACATGATGGCAGAATTATTATAAAGGATTGAACGGTCCCTTTAAACCGTCCACGGCGTTCTCATGACTTTATTAGGCATGTTTCATAAATCATTGCTGAATTAAAATCAG
This sequence comes from Gobiocypris rarus, assembly GCA_023029165.1. Lineage (NCBI taxonomy): Eukaryota > Metazoa > Chordata > Actinopteri > Cypriniformes > Gobionidae > Gobiocypris > Gobiocypris rarus. Next base: position 45,309,200 of record CM040911.1, read on the forward strand.
CCTTTAAGAGCGCTGCAGACATGGAAGGACACATTTCAGGAACATTAAGCAATGTTTAGCCGGCGTGACGTCCTCACAGGAGGATATAACGGATGGAGACACTAAACACACACACACTCTTTCTTACTTTTAAGTGTGTGTGTGTGTTGAAAGTGTTGTTTCGGCAGGCATGTGCGAGACGGATGGAGCTGAAGAAAATCATTTCGCAAATGGAACTTCTGAGCATATTCGAGGTGCTATTTGGACACATTTGAGCATATTTTTGTCTTCTGATGTATTTCATTAGTGGATAAATCTCACCAGAACATCATATTCCACCCCCAGAAAACTGGATTTCGGATCCTATTCTTCTGGATCATTAAGATTTTTTGCCTCGCTACAATATTTTCATGAAGATTAAACTGATTCCCTCCAAATTCCCATTACTGTGTCCTGACATCTTGCTTTTGGGTTTTTTTTCTCATTAGATTCTTATTAATTTACCGTAATACATTTTTTCATAAAATTTCACTGGGGTGGATGTTGTCACGCTTCTTTTTAATATCTCATTATCTTTATCCTATAAAGACGTGTGTGTGTGTGTGTGTGTGTGTGTGTGTGTGTGTGTGTGTGTGTGTGTGTGTGTGTCTCACTGTATACAGTATGTCAGCTATAATGTCTCATTTGTTTCTTTTTGCGTTTCTCCAAAGGATTTTCAGAGCAAACTTTCTGAAGCTGTGTTGGGAACGCAATGAGCTATAAGGCGGCAGTAAGATGTTCCTCTGGGTTTCCATTAGTATCCCATCAGCCTCTCTGGTGATGTTTCAGGTCAGTGAACATCAGCTGTAAGCATTCCTGTGAGAATAATAACATATCATCTCACATGATCATAGCAAACCACCCACTCCACTCCGTGAAGCTCTCACTCGTGACATGAGCTTGATTTGCACCACCGCGGGACTCTATTTTAACCAACATCTCCAGAACATGATCCAGAACAGCTCATATATATATATATATATATCTCACACTAATTCACACATAATTATGACATGTTCTTGGTGCATTGAGTTGAGGATGTTTGCAGTGAAGAAAGCGTGTTTTCTTCATTTCAGGAGAATGAAATCGCTTTAATGCCTGTGTTTTCTTAAAGTGCCCCTATTATGCTGTTTTAAAGGCTCATAGTGTTGTTTTGTAGTCTGCTACGGCAGGTTTACATGCATCAAAACACATCATTTTCCCATAATATCCACTGCAGCATCAGCTCTTCTCTCTCAGTGTCTGAAACGGTTCATTCAACGATTCAGTCTCTCTAAACCCCGCCTTTCTGAGAGACTGCTCTGCTCTGATTGGTCAGATGTCAGATTACTGACGACTGGTTTCAGGCAGTTCAGAATCTTTCTTTTGGGAGGCAAAAACTCCCGTTTATCTGCACTTTGACCTTTGAAACCTTGCTGACCTCTACATTCACAAACAGCTCTATTACACACTGCATGAAAGGTCATATCCCAAAAAGCACCGTAACAGCAGAGAGATTTAATGGAGAATAAATTGAGACTCGAGATGTTTCTCCAGAAATCTCACATTTGTTAGGTTTTTACGAGAAGATCTCAACCAAGTCAGAACTCAATACACTATCAAGCTCCATATTCTTACTTTATGACTTTACTCATTTGTGTCTGTATTCATTAGAAACTTTGATCTCTGTGCAAGCAGATTTTCCTCCGGCCGTTTGAGTCCTGCTTGTGTTTGTTCCTCTCATCAGCCAATCAGATCGCGCCGTCTGTTGATGTGTGAAAATGAGCGTTATTAATTATTCATGGCAACCAAAGGGTGGTATTTTGTCTCTGCTTGTTTGGTTGACTGAGTTATGAAGATGGTTTGTGTTTGATTATGGCACAGGCCAGGATTCTGGGAATACATTTAGAGAGTTGTTTTTCTTTCCTTTTTCTTTTTTCGCCTCCAGGCCCGAAGACCTTATACATGTACAGTACTGTGCAAAAGTCTTCGGCTCGCTAGTATTTTTACACACATTAAGCCAGTTCTTTATATCTTTTGCTGTAGTGTGTCAGTAGGAAATATCAGTTTACATTTATAAATGAATTCCCATTATTTTTAATAATCCAGTGAGATTTTTGTATGCATAAAGAGTCTGTCAATAGTCTCTGTGCTCCTCATGGAGATCCGATCTGATCTCATG
>CM040911.1:45316378-45346378 GCA_023029165.1 Gobiocypris rarus
GCAGCAAGTGAACCTTTTGTCCTCAAAGTTGATGTGTTAGACGCAGGAAAAATGGGCAAGCGTAAGGATTTGAGCGTGGCCATTCTCAGTTCTAGTCAGATATGAGTCTGATACCGCTCCATTGGGCTGTGATTATGGCGTGTGTTTCAACCAGGAAAGACCTCAATTGGATAGACCTACAACCAATCAGAGCAACGGAGTTAATTACATATGTTGAGCGATGCATTGTAGTGGGAAGTTCGGATCATTTTACGGACTCTGATCTTTGAATCTCTTGAAAAAATCATTTTTCAAGTTATTTAGTTAATTTCAGCAGAATATAATTAAAATAAATTCCCCAACACATCTAGTACTTATGCAAATGTTGATCACATTTGGAATAAAAAATCAATTATAAGCTAATGCAGCCAAGCCCAAACCCTTTAATCACGTCTGTTCCCTGGAAAGATTAGTAACGTTACACCTCTCCTGTCTTCGGGTTGGAGTCGTTAGTTCCGTCATCAGTGTCTGCATGCAGTCCCGAAAACAGAACTGATTAGTTCATCTCTCGAGTCTTCGGGTTCCAGTCATTCGTTCTCACAGTCCCATCGGCTGAGTGCAGAAGATCCTGTACAGAACCGATGGCCTGTAGCGCATGAACGGTCAACACACAATGAACAGACCGCTCTCTGAGACAACTCACTGTTCCCGAGTCATATTTAAGATTAGTTAAAAAAGAACGAACGCTTCATGAACGTTGCATCATTAACGCATAACTTAGTTGTCAACAGAACTGCACACACGCTGGAAGAAGTAGAAGAAAAATATGAGTGTAAACGATCTTTGCTGGTGTTGTAAAAAATAATATAAGTATTTAATAACACAATCATAATTTTTGAGAAAAACAGTTCACAGTTTAGGATTAAAACGAATTCAACCCAAGCGCCTTTGATGACGTGGATGATTACGTGACTGTTTATCATCTGTCCATCATCGTCTAAAGCCCGCCCTGACAATTTGATTGGTCCAAACAGTTTCTGTTCAGGCATAATTACTTCTCTATGGATCGAGTCCAGACTGAATTGCCCAACCTAAAATGTTGTGGGCGGGGCTAAATTCTGCTGGCATCCAGGCTAGGCAAGCGTAAGGATTTGAGCGAGTTTGACAAGGGCCAAATTGTGATGGCTAGACGACTGGGTCAGAGCATCTCCAAAACTGCAGCTCTTGTGGGGTGTTCCCGGTCTGCAGTGGTCAGGATCTATCAAAAGTGCTCCAAGGAAGGAACAGTGGAGAACCGGCCACAGGGTCATGGCCGGCTCAGGCTCATTGATGCACGTGTGGAGCGAAGGCTGGCTCGTGTGGTCCGATCAAACAGACGATCTACTGGAGCTCAAACTGCTCAAGAAGTTAATGCTGGTTCTGATAGAAAGGTGTCAGAATACACAGTGCATCACGTATATAGAACTCTGAAATACATTAAAGGGCACCTATTATGCAAAATTCACTTTTATTTGAACATAACGTTTGAACATAAATGTGTGTCGGCAGTGTGTGTACACAACCACCCTATAATGGTAAAAATCCACCCACTCATTTTTTTAATCCCCATAAATCATAAGCAGTGTCTCAGCACAAGCCGTTTCCAGATTCCTGCAGTGTGATGTCACACTGCAGAGGCCCCGCCCACAAGTGTTGATGGACACTGTTTGTTGTGTATGGGGCGGCATAGCCGTTGACCAGTCAGCGTGCCCATGCTGACCCCTGACCCCGCCGAAAGCACCAACAGTGGCACGTGAGCATCAGAACTGGACCACGGAGCAATGGAAGAAGGTGGCCTGGTCTGATGGATCACGTTTTCTTTTACATCACGTGGATGGCCGGGTGTGTGTGCGTGGCTTACCTGGGGAACACATGGCCCCAGGATGCACTATGGGAAGAAGGCGAGCCGGCGGAGGCAGTGTGATGCTTTGGGCAATGTTCTGCTGGGAAACCTTGGGTCCTGCCATCCATGTGGATGTTACTGTGACACACCACCTACCTAAGCATTGTTGCAGACCATGTACAGCCTTTCATGGAAACGGTATTCCCTGGTGGCTGTGGCTCTTCCAGTAGGATAATGCTCCTGACACAAAGCACAAATGCTTCAGGAATGGTTTGAGGAACACAACGAGTTTGAGGTGTTGACTTGGCCTCCAAATTCCCCAGATCTCAATCCAGTCGAGGATCTGTGGGATGTGCTGAACAAACAAGTCAGATCCATGGAGGCCCCACCTCGCAACTTACAGGACTTAAAAGATCTGCTGCTAACATCTTGGTGGCAGATACCACAGCACACCTTCAGCACAGTCCATGCCTCGACGGGTCAGGGCTGTTTTGGCAGCAAAAGGAGGACCAACACAATAATAGGTCATAATGTTATGCCTGATCGGTGTATATGTTAGGTTTGCACTCCACAAACTTCACGGAAATGAAACCGGGCGGCATTCTGATTCTTGCATTCTTTATTTTACAAAAGAACAATGTGTACACAAATCAAGATACGATGATGTCTCACTCTTATCTGTATGACCATAAACGACAGAGTTGTTTCCGGATCGTGGAAGTCTGACTACAGTCCAGTGATGAAATCTCTCCTTCTGGCTCATCTTTCCATGATTCCTTGAAAAAACACAATACTGTGCATCGTTAGAATTGATTTTTGCTTTATTTTATCATTAGTTTGTAAAGTCAGTGGAGGGCATTTCCTGTGGAATGCTGTAGTCCAGTGCAGATAAGATGTCGGAGAAATGAATGTGAATGTGAGGGATTTCACTATTCCAGTAGTGTAATAAAAACACTGTGCTTATGTTGCCTCGGTAGGCAGTTCTCTAGGGATTGTAATAAAGCCGCTGTCTTTGACTTCTCGTCTATATGAAAGTGTGCCGTGCTCCGTCAGCCTCCCTGTGAGGAATTAACAGGAGCCGCTCTCTGTTCCGTGAGATTGTGATCAGTGCGCTTCGTTTTGTCCTTTCATCTTATGAGCGAGAGGAGATCTTATCGGGCAGATGTCGAGCCACGGCTCCGATAAGTGAAAGTGTGTGCGATACGAGCGAGCTGGTTTGCATTAGATTTCAGACAGATGTGAGCACACACACGGCGGGAACATCCCGCTGGAGTTGCTGTTTACTGGAGGAATTGAATCTGAAGGGTCGAGACATATGTAGGTGAAGTAAATGTTAGTGAAAACAAAAGCCGTATATATGCGCGTGTGTCCAAAATAGTATAACCTACTTTGTCGTTCCAAGAGGTAAAACAGTTTCATATGGAGACTTTTTTTTCTGTCGGTCCATCAGGGTTAAGGAAGGGTCGTGACCCTGAGACCTGCCACGCGTGCATCGCTCTCGCATCCTCAGAGACACACACTCGTGCCAATGGGCTTTTAGCACATTTGTTAGAGCACTTGTGTGTTCATACACTTACGCATACATTTATGCTGCCTGGGGCAGGAATAGACTGAGAGACAGAGATGTCATGTTTTTTTTTTTGTTTTTTTTACCTTTTGTAGACATTTTCTTCACTTTTAAATCACATTAAAAATAGATTTAGTCTCTCTCTCGCTCTCTCTCTCTCTCTCTCTCTCTCTATATATATATATATATATCTATATATACATGTACACTCACCTAAAGGATTATTAGGAGCACACACTAATACTGTGTTTGACCCCCTTTCGCCTTCAGAACTGCCTTAATTCTACGTGGCATTGATTCAACAAGGTGCTGAAAGCAGTCTTTAGAAATGTTGGCCCATATTGATAGGATAGCATCTTGCAGTTGATGGAGATTTGTGGGATGCACATCCAGGGCACGAAGCTCCCGTTCCACCACATCCCAAAGATGCTCTATTGGGTTGAGATCTGGTGACTGTGGGGGCCATTTTAGTACAGTGAACTCATTGTCATGTTCAAGAAACCAATTTGAAATGATTGGAGCTTTGTGACATGGGGCATTATCCTGCTGGAAGTAGCCATCAGAGGATGGGAACATGGTGGTCATAAAGGGATGGACATGGTCAGAAACAATGCTCAGGTAGGCCGTGGCATTTAAACAATGCCCAATTGGCACTAAGGGGCCTAAAGTGTGCCAAGAAAACATCCCCCACACCATTACACCACCACCACCAGCCTGCACAGTGAAAACATCCCCACACCATTACACCACCACCACCAGCCTGCACAGTGGGAACAAGGCATGATGGATCCATGTTCTCATTCTGTTTACACCAAATTCTGACTCTACCATCTGAATGTCTTAATCAATGTCTCAATCAATGAATAACACACATTTATATCAGGGAATAGTTTATGAATTAATGCTGATGAACAAGGACAATGTTTACTTTACGATGTGTATATAGCAATATGCTTTAGACGGTTGTAACAATGCATATTTTATCTCCCTCATCTGAACTTGAAAGAGCAGCTGCAACTGCAATAGTGAGGTGTTTCAAAATAAGAGTCCCGGTGTATTCCGAGCTTGTTTATAATTAAAAGTCACGCATTATATATTCGTTTTTGGTTACATAATAAACTTTATTTAATTTCATTCCCATTTAATTCATAGTCAGGAGGAAAGACCAGTATTTGACACATATTCAGGATCAGGGTTATAATATTTACATAAAACCATTAAAAATCTCCATTACTTAAATAAATAAACAAACTTGAAGCTTTACTTTAACCTGATATACTGACTAAAACAGAAATACAAAGTTATAAGTCTATATAGATGTTTAAAAAAAAGTTAATTGAGCTCTCTATCGTGTATTTTTAATGTCAAAAACACAATAATGTCACAATGTCAGTTCAAGTAACAGTCGGTTATGTAATGCATTAATGCATAACAATTTAACTAAACTCATTAGATTTTAGTCGACTAAAACTAGACTAAAACTAAAAACAATTCAGGTGACTAAAATATGACTAAAACTAAATGGCATTTTAGTCAAAAGACTACGACTAAAACTAAATCAAAATTTGCTGTCAAAATTAACACTGCACCTAACAACATACAGAACACCTTAAAAACCATAGTGAAAACCATAGCAACCACCTAACAACACAAAGAACACCTCAGCAACCCCTAAACGACAGCCTAACAACATACAGAACACCTTAAAAACCATAGTGAAAACCATAGCAACCACCTAACAACACAAAGAACACCTCAGCAACCCCTAAACGACAGCCTAACAACATACAGAACACCTAAACAACCACCTAGCAACACCACCAGAACACCTTAGCAACCACCTAAACCACCTGGCAACATCAAAATCCCTTAGCAACATTCTAACAGCATACAAAACACCTTAACAACAACTTAGCAAACATCTAACAAAACCCAGAACACCTTACAACCACCTAACTCCACCTACCAACATCAGAACCTCTTAGCAACCATCTAACAACATATAAAATACTTTAACAACCACCTAGCAACATCCAGAACACCTTAGTAAACAATTAAACACATCAGCAACCACCTAGCAATGTCATAACCCCTTATTGACCAACTAACAACATACTAAAACACCTTAACAACCACCTGGTAACACCCAGGCCAACGTAACAACCATCTAGCAAACACCAAAACCCCTTAACAACCACATAACAGCATACAGAACACCTTAACAACCACCTAGCAACACCCAGAACACCTTAGTAAACACCTAAACACATCAGCAACCACCTAGCAATGTCATAACCCCTTAGTGACCACCTAACAACATACTAAAACACCTTAACAACCACCTGGTAACACCCAGGCCACCTTAACAACCATCTAGCAAATACACAGAACACCTTAGCAACCATTTAAACACCTCAGCAACCACCTAACAACATACATAACACCTTAACAACCACCTAGCAACACTTTAGCAACCATCTAGCAAACACTCAGAACACCTTAGCAACAATTTAGCAATATCCTGATGTGGTTTAGGCTCCTTCAGTGAGTATATGTGGGATTTTTTTCACCTTCCAGTAATTTAATATGATGCATCTGATCCCTCAGTAAAGTAACAAAACACTTCTTCTTAAAAACACACACGATTTAAGGAATCATTTCTGTCTGGGTTACAGATTTGAATGCTAGTAATAGTGTTGCCACATGATTTGTCAGTTTTAATTGGCTGCCTGGAAATAATCATCATGGAATGAAATTATGTTTGGAATTGTACTCATGAATATTAAATTTTCGGCTCAGTAATCCCAATTTTGGCTCATTAGCATGCCGGTTTCTCACTGTGTGAAACAACAATGTCTAATATCTGCTCAAATAAATCAAGAGACGGGAGGGAGGGTGTTTATTGTGTTTCTAATTTGTATTCTCATCTCATGTGTGTGTCAAGCTGCTGAACACACACACAAACACACTCACAATATTCCTATAAGACCTTGTAACCAGCATTTGAGCATCGTCACACACAATGAGAAGCAGCACGGCTGCATTTCGGTAGCTTTCCTCTAACACCTTCACTAATGCGTCCGCTGCAGCGGCACAGGAACCATACACGCGTGCTAAAGAGGAGAGAGCCGGGAACAAGAGAAGTGAAATGGAGGGAAATCCATCTTTTTTAAAGGCTAATGTGGGATGAAAGTGTGTGACCGGCCGCGGTCTCGCTCTTTAAAGTGCTTTTCCACGTCCAGCGGCAGCAACACAAGCATTTTGATGGATGGCCTCGTTCAGGGTTCAAATTCTGTGAATAAAGACTATAAGAAGGCTGGAACGGGACTAACACTCCTTCAACCCAGCCTCTTCTCTTTTATTCTGTCTGTTCACCTCTGTCTGTGAGATCAGATGGACGTGTGGGTCTGACCTGTTAAAACTGACCTGAGGTCTGTATCTCATGGTCTGTTTGTTCGGTTCTTGAAGGGATGTTACGCTTTTGCTTTTCGTTTTTATCTGAAAATATACAAATAATAGATTGGCATGTACAAAATGTATTAACCCTTAAATGCATTAAAGTTTTGCCAATAATTTTTACATATTCAGGGCTGGATCTCTACCTGTGGTGATATTATAAAACTCTCCTGATATTAGAGTCACAAGTACGGAAGAAGAAAATAATTCTGCATTATGTGCATTTAAGGGTTAATATACACACATATACATATAGAGACAAACAGTCACAATAATGAAGAGAAAAGGATCTAAATGCAGCAATCTTCGTTTTATTAACAAAAGGAACTTAGAAACAACAACCAACTAAAAACATAAAGAATAAACTAAAAGAAAACTGAGGCACAGAATATCCCATTGTTAATCCGTAGGGTTTAATATGGAGTCGGCCCACCCTTTGCAGCTCTAACAGCTTCAGCTCTTCTGGGAAGGCTTTCCACAAGCTTTAGGAGTGTGTTTATGGGAATTTTTGACCATTCTTCTAGAAGTGCATTTGTGAGGTCAGGCACTGATGTTGGACGAGAAGGCCTGGCTCGCAGTCTCCGCTCTAATTCATCCCAAAGGTGTTCTATCGGGATGAGGTCTGGACTCTGTGCAGGCCAGTCAAGTTCCTCCACACCAAACTCGCTCATCCATGTGTTTATGGACAGACGCTTTGTGCACTGGAGCGCAGTCATGTTGGGACAGGAAGGGGACGTCCCCAAACTGAATGAAATTGTCCAAAATGTCTTGGTGAAGCATTAAGAGAACTAAGGGGCCAAGCCCAACCCCTGAAAAACAACCCCATAATCCCCCCTCCACCAAACTTTACACTTGACAGGCAAGTCTCGTTCTCCTGGCAACCGCCAAATCCAGACTCGTCCATGGGATTGCCAGACAGAGAAGCGTGATTGGTCACTCAGAGAACACGTCTCCTCTGCTCTAGAGTCCAGTGGCGGCATGCTTTACCCCATTGCATCCCGCGCTTTGCATTGCTCTTGGTGATGTTAGGCTTGGATGAGCTGCTCGGCCATGGAAACCCATTCCATGAAGCTCTCTCCGCACTGTTCTTGAGCTCATCTGAAGGCCACATGAAGTCTGGAGATCTGGAGCGATTGACTCTGCAGAAAGTTGGTGACTTCTGTGCACTGTGACCCTCAGCATGCGCTGACCCCGCTCTGTGATTTTAGAGTTGCTGTTGTTCCCAATCGCTTCCACTTTATAATCCCACTAACAGTTGAGCGTGGAATATTTAGTAATGAGGAGATTTCAGGAATGGACTTATTGCACAGGTGGCAACCTATCCCGGTCCCACGCTTGAGTTCACTGAGCTCCTGAGAGCGAGCCATTCTTTCACAGATGTGTGTAGAAGCGTCTGCATGTCTAGTGCTTGATTTATACACCTGTGGCCATGAAGGGATTGAACACCTGAACTCAGGGATTTGGAGGGGTGTCCCAATACTTTTGGCAATATAGTGTGTGTATATATAGACAGAAACTTTACTATATTATGCATGTAATACATCAAAAAATCTACATTGTATATATATACTGTATATAATGAATGTGTGTGTGTGCGTGTGAATAGATAGCTAGACCACTTGCAGTGGTTTGTTTCTGGGTGTCAGACTGTATCAAGCCTCTCTTAGCTCCAGGCCCTGTTGACCCCGTTAACCCCACTGACCTACTAACTGAATTACATCTCTCTGAAGCATGACTGTGGCTGTTTTCATATACTGTAGCTTTTCCAGGGACAAGCGTTTTGTTCCAACAATATGTGCAACAAAATGTTATTGCTGTCACATAGTGTTATACGCAGCCTCACAACCAAACACCCTTTCCCAGAATGTGCTCTATGTAAAGTTGCACAAACCGTTGGCCATTATGTTAAGGCTGTGTGTCTTGAGAACTAGTAAACTGAAGTTCTGAGCAGTCTTCAAGAAATAAATCGGATGTCTAACTTGAAAGACCGACCACCTTATTTATCCCGTCCATCTAACTTTGTATCTGCACAAGAATAGTAAAACATGACACACACTTTTTTACTTTAATCATGGAATGTTTTCCACATTTGTACTGGACCTGAAGAAAGAGATAGATGACTTTCATAGAGACCTTACAGCTATAATGCATTAGAAATATCTGCTCACTGCATTAAAAATACAGCCCTGTCAGCATGTAGCTTTACATTAACACAGAAAAGCCATCTATCGCCCGGCCTTTTTATCTAAAACAGCCTAATGTTTCAGTCTAATGGGGAACTGGCAGGAGTCACATGCATAAATAAAGAACGGGAGATAAACACAGAGAGAATGTTTTTATTGCTCACAGGTTTCTCATTCAAAGCCCCCACCCCTCTCCTCCCCTCAGGTGTTTCTCCGAAACTTCCTCAGGAAAAATAAAAAGGCTGAAACGATTCTCCGTTTATTCTCGTTGTTGACTAGGAAACATATCTGGGATAATGAAGAGATCTCTTTAGAGATTATTCTGTCCTATGGCAAGAGAGATGTCGACGTATAAAATATTACAGGACACAAATATTTCATGCAGAACACGTCATGTTAATTTCTATGTGCTTTATCTAATTAGTCGTTACAGAACATAAAACATTTGAGCCTGAAGGATTTATGAATTTCATCACTGTATTACAGGATTTCGAATCTAAATAATGACACACACACACACACACACACACACACACACACACACACACACACAGTGTGTCATGGCGATGTAATTAGTGGCATTTGCAGAATGAGCTGATTATGTTAAACGGTGTTTAATGCTTTGGACGGAATGATTGCGTCTCCAGTAATTACGGTCAAACGGTTTATTACTGAACATTACTGTCACACACACACACACACACACACACACACACACACACACACACACACACACACACACACACACACACACACACACACACACACACACACACACACACACACACAGTGAAATAGAGGAGAGCGAACAGTTCATCAGGGGATAAAACACTAAACAGCATTTAGGTGTACCAATATATATATATATATAGTAAAATAAACCGTTTTTTTGTATTCACATTAATTCTCTCTCTGGCCCTTAGAATAAAACAGGTTGTGCTTGATGCAAATGAGCTCTGTTATGATTGGCTAACTGCTGCCAGAAGTAAAAACTCCATTCTCCATTCATTTTCTCCATAGGGAAACTGATTTTTAACTATAACTCATTAACCTTTAAAGACAGCCTTACTGTGAGCTGCGAGGTTGTTAAGCGATAGTATTTGCTTCTGTTGAAGCCGTCAGGTCACATTATTTCCACTTAGTTTTAAAATAATCATGTTTAACAGTGGAATTCATGGTGAAAAACTACATTACCCATGATGCTGTGCAGAAAATACACCAATCAGAGAGTCGAAAAAACTAAAACTAAAGCTCACTAAAGCTTGTTTTCTTGTACCTTTTGTCTTTTTCTCAGATTTTCAACTACTTTTTAGCTTTGAATCAAATGTATCCATCCATCCTCTTAAAGGCAAGAAGTAGAACAATTCTGAATAATACTTAATTGCAGCAGTTTTAAATTAAATATATTTTAAATATATATTTAATTTATATACATTTCATTTTAGAATTTATAGCTATACACCGATCAGGCATAACATTATGACCTAATATTGTGTTGGTCCTCCTTTTGCTGCCAAAACAGCCCTGACCCGTCGAGGCATGGACTCCACTAGACCCCTGAAGGTGTGCTGTGGTATCTGGCAACAAGATGTTAGCAGCAGATCCTTTAAGTCCTGTGAGTTGTGAGGTGGGGCCTCCATGGATCGGACTTGTTTGTTCAGCACATCCCACAGATCCTCAACTGAGATCTGGGGAATTTGGAGGCCAAGTCAACACCTCAAACTCATTGTGCTCCTCAAACCATTCCTGAAACATTTGTGCTTTTTTATCCTGCTGGAAGAGCCACATCCACCAGGGAATACCGTTTCCATGAAAGGCTGTACATGGTCTGCAACAATGCTTAGGTAGGTGGTGCGTGTCACAGTAACATCCACATGGATGGCAGGACCCAAGGTTTCCCAGCAGAACATTGCCCAAAGCATCACACTGCCTCCGCCGGCTCGCCTCTTCCCATAGTGCATCCTGGGGCCATGTGTTCCCAGGTAAGCCACACACACACACCGGCCATCCACGTGATGTAAAAGAAAACGTGATCCATCAGACCAGGCCACCTTCTTCCATTGCTCCGTGGTCCAGTTCTGATGCTCACGTGCCACTGTTGGTGATTTCGGCGGGTCAGGGGTCAGCATGGGCACGCTGACTGGTCAGCGGCTATGCCGCCCATACACAACAAACTGCGATGCACTGTGTATTCTGACACCTTTCTATCAGAACCAGCATTAACTTCTTGAGCAGTTTGAGCTCCAGTAGCTCGTCTGTTTGATCGGACCACACGGGCCAGCCTTCGCTCCACACGTGCATCAATGAGCCTGAGCCAGCCATGACCCTCTGGCCGGTTCTCCACTGTTCCTTCCTTGGAGCACTTTTGATAGATCCTGATCACTGCAGACCGGGAACAACCCCACAAGAGCTGCAGTTTTGGAGATGCTCTGACCCAGTTGTCTAGCCATCACAATTTGGCAACTCACTCAAATCCTTACGCTTACCCATTTTTCCTGCTTCTAACACATCAACTTTGAGGACAAAATGTTCACTTGCTGCCTAATATATCCCACCCACTAACAGGAGCCGTGATGAAGAGATCATCAGTGTTATTCACTGGCCATAATGTTATGCTTGATCTGTGTACGTGTGTGTGTATTTATGATGTAATGAAATCTAAAAACCCTTGTGCGACTCTAGTGTTCTGTGTTTGATAACGTTGAGTGTATTTTGTCAAGTGAACTCTCGTTCTCAGTGTGTAGCGAGCAGTGAACACTGTAGGGACCCTGTGAATCTGAACGTTACTTCTTTTCTCCCTGTGTTCTTCCCTCCATCCGTAAAAAGAGAGAGAGAGGGGGAGGCGGGGCAGCTCGAGGCTTTCTGCAGTAGGACGCTCTCTGAATAAAGAGCAGATCTCTCTCACACACACTGATGTGTGTCCTATTGTAGCGCAGTGTGTGTGTGTGTGTGTGTGTGTGTGTGTGTGTGTGTGTGTGTGTGTGTGTGTGTGTGTGTGCAGAGACTCCGTCTGCATTCAGAGGGACTCTTATCTGTCTTCTTAATTCAGTTAGAGTGAAGCGCACAAACTCGTTACACACGCTGCTTTAATTAACTGAAGTAGATAAGAGACTGAGCGCACGAGCATTGTTCCCCAGTTCTGTTCCGTCATCTCTCCGAAGTTTGTGTGATAAAGATCATCCATGCATTGATTCTTCGGCACAACAAAAGATGAGAAAAGACTCAAACACGCGCAGATCAAAGCGCCGATGGTTTCTGATGCTTCAGGGTTTAGAAGAGATTCCCACAGTCACAGGATTCCCTCTCCTTCCTCGCCATCTTTCCTTTTATCTTACTGTACAGTATGCAGAATTATCCCAATGTGTGTTTCATTTGTTGAGTAATAAATGGGGATTTATATTTTTGGATGGTTTCAGCTGTGAAACCATGCATTACAGGGATTTTACCACGGTTAATGGTTAATTAAATTACAGTCTTTAATTATATTTTGCTTTAATTGAACTAATGCAGTGGTAAAGAGATAAAAACGCTGTTTTGATTATTTAAAAGAAATATAATTTTTTTTTATAAAAGCACAAAATGGCTAACATAAAAATTGAAAATATGAAAATAAAATGCAATTCAAAATATGAATAATACTAAAATAACACGGATAAAATGGCAGCAACAACAAAATAACTAAACAATATTATTATTATTAATACTATAGTACAGTATATTACTATATTATACTGGTAATTGTATTATTATATTATTTTAGTTGCTTTTATCATTTTCATTCGTTTTTTCTTTTAACTCTAAATTGTAGATCAGTGAGTAATTAGTACTCCAAATAATATTTAGAAATGATAAAGAGATGTTGCCTTGGTAACTAACTGAACTCATTTTATTCTATTTCAGCCGTTTTTAACAGTTCTATCTTCAGTTTTAGCGAAAACAAGCCTGCGCTTTATAAAAGCAGCGAGTCACGAGAGGTCACAGTCGTTAAGTGCGCGGCCAAGTTTTGTTAAATTCATAATAACACTACGAAACTCCACAAAATATGTCTCTAATCAGCTGCAGATATCCATAAGGGATCTACCTGGGAATGAAAGAGATATAATAATCAACTCCACATCACCAGGAGCCAAAAACGGATCCATTAACACGTACACCGCGCGTGTGATTTGAGAGGTGTTGGATGAAAACAGTGAGAGATGAACATGATTTCTGTCAAAAGGCTTTTTGTTGTTCCTCTTCCTGGAATAGTCTTCTGTTGTTCATTACTGTAAATGCAATTTTCTTGTTTGTTTCATTGCACCCGAAACATTCATTTAATTCTTATGAATGTTTTGCCAGCTCTGTTGGTACATGAGTGCTATAAACGGGTTGATATTCTCATCAGGAAAAGGCCTGAGCTCTCTGTTATGGTGTTTAAACTCTAATAATCATACAAATAATACATATCTATGCTTCTGAGTACTGAATTAGTTTCACTATACCGTGCAAAAGTTTGGAGGTTTTGAAAGACGTCTCTTCTGCGTTTATTTGGTCAAAAATACAGTAAAAACTGTGAAATATTATTAGGGATTTATTCAGTGATCAAAGCTGAATTTATCATCATTACTTCTCATATGAGGATTTATGATTATTATCAATGTTGAGCGTAAACTGATACGTTTGATTTCCCAGGATTCTGTGATGAATAGAATGTTCAAATGAACAGCATTCATTCTAAACGGAATGAAACGGAATCTTTTGCAACATTCTAAATGGCGTTACTGTCACTTTTGATCGATTTAATGCATCCTCTTTTCTTTCTTTTTTAACAGTAGTGTACATTTATCATTTTTAATGCCATCCAGGATGGATATCTTCACTGAGCTTGTTGCAGTGCATTCTGGGATTACCTTCTGTGTGCGATAAATATGATGCTGGGTTACATTTCGGTGATAATGCATCTTAGAAGGCAGCATGACGTCACTGTCTTCCTTTTGGAACAGCCTTTGCATTTTAATTACACCTACCATGCCTTAAAAAGCTGCCTAGGTAGGCATCTCACTGTGTGCAAGTGTGTGTAATGGATAGAAAGGGAAGCTGGACACACACTTTAGCAGAAGAGAGACGGACCTTCAAGGTCACTGCACCAACACTGTTGTGCTCTCCTGCTTTCTCTCTCCATCACACACACACACACACACACACACACATGGATATAAGTCGTTCACTACCTCTTTAACCAAAAATCCTGTCTGAAGATTATGCTAATTGAGAGTTTTATCCAACTACACTGGGTCCAGTCATAAAGATTTAGTTAATTAGGAGCCAGTTTAAATGATGGACTGATGAATTATCTAATTAAAGCTGCAGAGCGACAGAAGACTCTTAAGATACCCAGTCAGCATTTTTCCCGCCATCTGGCAGGAACACAGGTGAGATCTGATTAAATATAGCTAATGTGATAACCACACACACACACACACACACGATGGGCGCTTATGCGTTTTATTATTCGTGTTAATATAATCGAGTTTGGTTACTGTTGAGGGAAATTATCAACTCACTCACTGACATGTATTTATCGCCCATCAGGACGTCATAAACCATACAAATGCACTCAATGGCCTCAATCAATAACACGCTGCACACACACACACACACACACACACACACACACACGAGTGTCTGAGTGCCTTCAAATGAGGTCCGAGCTCTCACCTTCCCGCCGTTTGTCAGATTTATCTCGCGGGAGGGAGAAGCGACTCCATAAACGCCCCGCCGCTGCGGTAAAGGACTGATATTTATCCGGGTGAGCTTAGTTATCAAACCTCACACTAATACGACACTGCACCTCCGCCTGATCATAAATCACACAGACAAAACGATCTTGATATATGCTATCATCGATGGGAGGATCAAATGAGTGTGCGCGCACGTGCTCGCTGCTCTCGGATCTATGCATGCAGTGTGTTTTCTTTATTCTTTGTTTAGATAATGCAACACAGAGTGCACCAGGGTTAGGTCAGCTGTGGCGAATACACCTCAGTGCTCAAGGGGGCGATAGAGATTCCTTCACATGTCTGTCATTAATCCAGATGTGATGTTGGGTCTAACATACAGGGCCTGGAGAGAGATGTGTTCATATTCGTCTCAGGCAGGATCACACACACACACACACACACACACACACACACACACACACGCATGTTGTGTTTCCATGTTTTATGGGGACATTCCATAGGCGTAATGCATTTGATACCGCATTACAAACCGTATTTTCTATCCCCTACACTGCCCCTGCCCCTAAACCTACCCATCACACACACACACACACACACACACACACACACACACACACACACACACACACACACACACACACACACTCACACACACACACACACACACACACACACACACACACACACTGGTAAACCTACCCATCACAGAGACATGCTGCATTTTTACATTTTCAAAAAACATCACTTAGTGTGATTTATAAGATGTTTTCCTCATGGGGAACAAAAAATGTCCCCACAAGGACAAGGATTTTTGATATTGCCATCTTTGTGGGGACATTTTGTCCCCATACCGTAGGGATTACCAGTCCACACACACACACAGTCACTCAGTGAGTCTGCTGCTGCTCAGTGACAGTCAGAGAGAAGATGAATATAACCGGACAGCTGGTTGAGGATAATGCAGTTTCTGTCCACATGTTCAAACTGAAAGAAGACAACAACGGCTAAAGATATACTGAAAAACTGTATTTCGAAAAATATATATTATACAACATTCCCCTTTTCTGGTTATAGTTCATAGATTTTGGCATCAATATTAATGTGTATTTCACAGTTACTTGATTTCCAGGTAATTACGAATGTATTTTTTATTAATGCTGTCAAATCGATTAATCACATCTAACATAAACATTTGTAAATATAAAGTGTGTGTGTGTGTGTGTGTGTGTGTGTGTGTGTGTGTGTGTGTGTGTGTGTGTGTGTGTGTGTGTGTGTGTGTGTGTGTGTGTGTGTGTGTGTACGTGCACGCACAAATACCAAATTTTATGTTAGATGCGATTAATCACGATTAATCAATTTGGCAGCAAAAATATAATACAAAATAATGTCAAATCAATTTGACAACATCTAACATAAAAAAATATATATATATATATATATTATATATATATATATAGTATACACACACACACACATTTATACAAACCTTAATGTTAGATGTGATTAATCGTGATTAATCGATTTGAGAGCACTCATTTTTATACTATTTTTGATATATTTTGTATTATTTTAATATGTTCATTATTAATATATTATTCATATTAATTATCCATTATTTTATCATATAATCTCTAATTTCCTAATTACTTAATTTCCAAGTAATTCTTGATTTTTTAAAATATAATTTATGTATATAATATAATATCATATTTCATAATGGCAGGATCACACACACACACACACACACACACACACACACACACACACACACACACACAAAGGAATGATTCATATTTTTATATTATTTGTTTTTTACAGTATAATCTCATATTTGTGTAGTCAACTGAACAGACGCTGAAGCTGTGGCTGAAATCGGTCACTTGTTCACTCCTTTACTGTTTTCTACATGGTGAATAGCAC
This sequence comes from Gobiocypris rarus, assembly GCA_023029165.1. Taxonomy (NCBI): domain Eukaryota; kingdom Metazoa; phylum Chordata; class Actinopteri; order Cypriniformes; family Gobionidae; genus Gobiocypris; species Gobiocypris rarus. The sequence goes on from CM040911.1 coordinate 45,333,086, forward strand.
ATAGTGAACTATATAGGGGATAGGGAACGATCAGACAGTGCACTATATGTGGGTAGGATCAGACAGTGCACTATATAGGGGATAGGGAATGATCAGACAGTGCACTATAGGGGATAGGGAATGATCAGACAGTGCACTATATAGGTGATAGGGAACGATCAGACAGTGCACTATATAGGGGATAGGAGCGATCAGACAGTGCACTATAAAGGGATAGAGCGATCAGACAGTGCACTATATAGGGGTTAGGTATGATCAGACAGTGCTCTATATAGGGGTAGAGAACGATCAGACAGTGCTCTATATAGGGATAGGGAATGATCAGACAGTGCTCTATATAGGGAATGATCAGACAGTGCTCTATATAGGGGTAGGGAAACGATCAGACAGTGCACTATATAGGGGATAGGGAACGATCAGACAGTGCTCTATATAGGGGATAGGGAATGATCAGACAGTGCTCTATATAGGGAATGATCGAACAGTGCTCTATATAGGGGTAGGGAAAGATCAGACAGTGCACTATATAGGGGATAGGAACGATCAGACAGTGCTCTATATAGGGATAGGAACGATCAGACAGTGCACTATATACGGGGTAGGGAACGATCAGACAGTGCACTATATAGGGGATAGGGAATGATCAGACAGTGCACTATATAGGGGATAGGAATGATCAGACAGTGCACTATATAGGGGATAGGGAACGATCAGACAGTGCACTATATAGGGGTTAGGGTATGATCAGACAGTGCTCTATAGGGGATAGGGAGCGATCAGACAGTGCACTATATAGGGGATAGGAACGATCAGACAGTGCTCTATATAGGGGATAGGGAATGATCAGACAGTGCCTATATAGGGAATGATCAGACAGTGCTCTATATAGGGGTAGGAAACGATCAGACAGTGCACTATATAGGGGATAGGGAACGATCAGACAGTGCTCTATATAGGGTATAGGGAATGATCAGACAGTGCTCTATATAGGGAATGATCGAACAGTGCTCTATATAGGGGTAGGGAACGATCAGACAGTGCACTATATAGGGATAGGGAGATCAGACAGTGCTCTATATAGGGATAGGGAATGATCAGACAGACAGTGCTCTATATGAGGGAATGATCAGACAGTGCACTATATGGGGATGGGGAGGGAGGAGCGATCAGACAGTGCACTATATAGGAGGTAGGGAACAATCAGACAGTGCTCTACATAGGGAATGATCAGACAGTGCACTATATAGGGGATAGGGTATGATCAGACAGTGCTCTATATAGGGATAGGGTATGATCAGACAGTGCTCTATATAGGGGATAGGGAATGATCAGACAGTACACTATATAGGGGATAGGGAATGATCAGACAGTACACTATATAGGGATAGGTATGATCAGACAGTGCACTATATAGGGATAGGGTATGATCAGACAGTGTGTGTGTGTGTGTGTGTGTGTGTGTGTGTGTGTGTGTGTGTGTGCTATATAGGGGATAGGGAACCATCAGACAGTGCACTATATAGGGATAGGGAATGATCAGACAGTGCACTATAAAGGGATAGGGAATCATCAGACAGTGCTCTATATAGAGGATAGGGAATGATTAGACAGTGCTCTATATAGGGGATAGGGAATGATCAGACAGTGCACTATAAAGGGGATAGGGAATCATCAGACAGTGCTCTATATAGGGATAGGGATAGGGATAGGGAATGATCAGACAGTGCTCTATATAGGGATAGGGAATGATCAGACAGTGCTCTATATTGGGGATAGGGTATGATCAGACAGTGCACTATATAGCTAGGGATAGGGAACGATCAGACAGTGCACTATATAGGGGTAGGAACGATCAGACAGTGCTCTATATAGGGGATAGGGAATGATCAGACAGTGCTCTATATAGGGGATAGGGAATGATCAGACAGTGCACTATAAAGGGGATAGGGAATGATCAGACAGTGCTCTATATAGGGGATAGGGGATAGGGAATGATCAGACAGTGCTCTATATAGGGGATAGGGAATGATCAGACAGTGCTCTATATTGGGGATAGGGAATGATCAGACAGTGCACTATATAGGGGACAGGGAATGATCAGACAGTGCTCTATATAGGGGATAGGGAATGATCAGACAGTGCACTATATAGGGGTAGGGAAACGATCAGACAGTGCACTATATAGGGATAGGGAATGATCAGACAGTGCACTATATAGGGGTAGGGAACGATCAGACAGTCCTCTATATAGGGGATAGGGAATGATCAGACAGTGCACTATATAGGGGATAGGGAATGACAGTACACTATATAGGGGATAGGGAACGATCAGACAGTGCACTATATAGGGGATAGGGAATGACAGTACACTATATAGGGGATAGGGAATGACAGTACACTATATAGGGGATAGGGAATGATCAGACAGTGCACTATATAGGGGATAGGGAATGACAGTACGCTATATAGGGGATAGGGAATGACAGTACACTATATAGGGGATATGGAACGATCAGACAGTGCACTATATAGGGATAGGGAATGACAGTGCACTATATAGGGATAGGTAATGACAGTGCACTATATAGGGGATAGGAACGATCAGACAGTGCACTATATAGGTGATAGGGAATGATCAGACAGTGCACTATATAGGGATAGGGAATCATCAGACAGTGCACTATATAGGGATAGGGAATGATCAGACAGTGCACTATATAGGGGATAGGGAATGATCACACAGTGCTCTATATAGGGGATAGGGAATGATCAGACAGTGCTCTATATAGGGGATAGGGAATGATCAGACAGTGCACTATAAAGGGGATAGGGAATGATCAGACAGTGCTCTATATAGGGATAGGGGATAGGGAATGATCAGACAGTGCTCTATATAGGGATAGGAATGATCAGACAGTGCACTATATTGGGGATAGGGAATGATCAGACAGTGCACGATATAGGGGATAGGGAACGATCACACAGTGCTCTATATAGGGGATAGGGAATGATCAGACAGTGCACTATATTGGGGATAGGGAATGATCAGACAGTGCACTATAAAGGGGATAGGGAATGATCAGACAGTGCTCTATATAGGGGATAGGGGATAGGGAATGATCAGACAGTGCTCTATATAGGGGATAGGGAATGATCAGACAGTGCTCTATATTGGGGATAGGGTATGATCAGACAGTGCACTATAAAGGGATAGGGAATGATCAGACAGTGCTCTATATAGGGATAGGGATAGGGAATGATCAGACAGTGCTCTATAGGGGATAGGGAATGATCAGACAGTGCTCTATATTGGGGATAGGGAACAATCCAGACAGTGCATTATATGGGGATAGGGAATGATTAGACAGTGCACTATATAGGGGATAGGGAATGATCAGACAGTGCACTATATAGGGGTAGGAACGATCAGACAATGCACTATATAGGGGATAGGGAATGATCAGACAGTGCACTATATAGGGGGTAGGGAACGATCAGACAGTCCTCTATGTAGGGGATAGAGAATGATCAGACAGTGCACTATATAGGGATAGGGAATGACAGTACACTATATAGGGGATAGGGAACGATCAGACAGTGCACTATATAGGGGATAGGGAACGATCAGACAGTGCTCTATATAGGGGATAGGGAATGATCAGACAGTGCTCTATATAGGGGATAGGGAATGATCAGACAGTGCACTATAAAGGGGATAGGGAATGATCAGACAGTGCTCTATATAGGGGATAGGGAATGATCAGACAGTGCTCTATATAGGGGATAGGGAATGATCAGACAGTGCTCTATATTGGGGATAGGGAATGATCAGACAGTGCACTATATAGGGGATAGGGAATGATCAGACAGTGCTCTATATAGGGGATAGGGAATGATCAGACAGTGCACTATATAGGGGGTATGGAACGATCAGACAGTGCACTATATAGGGGATAGGGAATGATCAGACAGTGCACTATATAGGGGGTAGGGAACGATCAGACAGTCCTCTATATAGGGGATAGGGAATGATCAGACAGTGCACTATATAGGGGATAGGGAATGACAGTACACTATATAGGGGATAGGGAACGATCAGACAGTGCACTATATAGGGGATAGGGAATGACAGTACACTATATAGGGGATAGGGAATGACAGTGCACTATATAGGGATAGGGAATGATCAGACAGTGCACTATATATAGGGGATAGGGAATGACAGTGCACTATATAGGGGATAGGTAATGACAGTACACTATATAGGGGATAGGGAACGATCAGACAGTGCACTATATAGGTGATAGGGAATGATCAGACAGTGCACTATATAGGGGATAGGGAACGATCAGACAGTGCACTATATAGGGGATAGGGAATGATCAGACAGTGCACGATATAGGGGATAGGGAACGATCACACAGTGCTCTATATAGGGGATAGGGAATGATCAGACAGTGCACTATATTGGGGATAGGGAATGATCAGACAGTACACTATATAGGGGATAGGGAATGATCAGACAGTACACTATATAGGGGATAGGGAACCATCAGACAGTACACTATATAGGGGATAGGGAATGATCAGACAGTGCACTATATAGGGGATAGGGAATGATCAGACAGTGCTCTATATAGGGGTTAGGGTATGATCAGACAGTGCACTATATAGGGGATAGGGAATGATCAGACAGTGCACTATATAGGGATAGGGAATGATCAGACAGTGCACTATATAGGGTTAGGGTATGATCAGACAGTGCACTATATAGGGGATAGGGATGATCAGACAGTGCACTATATAGGGGATAGGGAATGATCAGACAGTACACTATATAGGGGATAGGGAATGATCAGACAGTGCACTATATAGGGGTTAGGGCATGATCAGACAGTGCACTATATAGGGGATAGGGAATGATCAGACAGTGCACTATATAGGGGATAGGGAATGATCAGACAGTACACTATATAGGGGATAGGGAATGATCAGACAGTGCACTATATATGGGACAGGGAATGATTCAGACAGAGTAAATATACTTTCCATTGTGACAAAGGAAGTCTGGTTTCGTGTTAGTGTCAGTGAACCACCACAGCTCTGGTCCAGAGACACTAGTGTAATTTTCTTTAGTAATAGTGCATAAATTTCACACTTCACCCTGAATTGTCTTGCTAAAGGCTTCAGGACCTATAACCACTGCACCACCTGAAATAATTACAGAGCAGACTGAAATATATATGATATGATGTGATGATCAGACCTTTTAGTGAATGGGACAGGAATGAGGAATCCAGAAATCATATATTTGTGTGTGCCATGATCAGAGAGAGTAGAGAGAGAGAGAGAGAGAGAGAGAGAGAGAGAGAGAGAGAGAGAGAGAGAGAGAGAGAGGAGAGAGAGAGAGAGAGAGAGAGAGAGAGAGAGAGAGAGAGAGAGAGAGAGAGAGAGAGAGAGAGAGAGAGAGAGAGAGAGAGAGAGAGAGAGAGAGAGAGAGAGAGAGAGAGAGAGAGAGAGAGAGAGAGAGAGAGAGAGAGAGAGAGAGAGAGAGAGAGAGAGAGAGAGGGAGAGGATGGTAGAACTACAGTTAAAGACATTTTATTTTATGGACAAGATTTTAAACACATGCTTGCCAGAACAGAAGTGCTTGCCACCACAATGCCAATGGTTTCTAGGGCGTTACTATGCAATTCTGAATGGTATATCAGTATGCATGTTGCATGAGTGTTCAAATTGGTTGCTATGGAGTTCTGAGGGGTTTTAAGTACATTACCAGGTGCGAAGCCATGGCGTTTTAGGTTTGTTGCTATGCGATAACTAAAGCATTGCTTAGTGGTTGCCAGGGTGTTGCTATGATGTTGTCAGGGTGTTCTGAGTGGTTTTCAGAACATTGCTTAGTGGTTGCTAGGGGTTTTGCTATGATGTTGCTAGGGTGTTCGGAGGGGTTTTCAGAGCATTGCTTAGTTGTTGCCAGGGGTGTTGCTAGGGTGTTCGGAGTGCTTTTCAGAGCATTGCTTAGAGGTTGCCAGGGGTGTTGCTATGATGTTGCTAGGGTGTTCGGAGTGGTTTTCAGAGCATTGCTTAGTGGTTGCCAGAGGTGTTGCTATGATGTTGCTAGGGTGTTCGGAGGGTTTTCAGAGCATTGCTTAGTGGTTGCCAGGGGTGTTGCTATGATGTTGCTAGGGTGTTCTGAGTGCTTTTCAGAGCATTGCTTAGTGGTTGCTAGGGGTTTTGCTATGATGTTGCTAGGGTGTTCGGAGGGGTTTTCAGAGCATTGCTTAGTTGTTGCCAGGGTGTTGCTATGATGTTGCTAGGGTGTTCGGAGTGGTTTTCAGAGCATTGCTTAGTGGTTGCCAGGGGTGTTGCTATGATGTTGCTAGGGTGTTCTGAGTGCTTTTCAGAGCATTGCTTAGTGGTTGCTAGGGGTTTTGCTATGATGTTGCTAGGGTGTTCGGAGGGGTTTTCAGAGCATTGCTTAGTTGTTGCCAGGGGTGTTGCTAGGGTGTTCGGAGTGCTTTTCAGAGCATTGCTTAGAGGTTGCCAGGGGTGTTGCTATGATGTTGCTAGGGTGTTCTGAGTGGTTTTCAGAGCATTGCTTAGTGGTTGCCAGGGTGTTGCTATGATGTTGCTAGGGTGTTTGGAGTGGTTTTCAGAGCATTGGTTAGTGGTTGCCAGGGGTGTTGCTATGATGTTGCTAGGGTGTTTGGAGTGGTTTTCAGAGCATTGGTTAGTGGTTGCCAGGGGTGTTGCTATGATGTTGCTAGGGTGTTCTGAGTGCTTTCAGAGCATTGGTTAGTGGTTGCCAGGGTGTTCTGGGTGCTTTTCAGAGCATTTCTTAGTGGTTGCCAGGGTGTTGCTATGATGTTGCTATGGTGTTCGGAGTGGTTTTCAGAGCATTGGTTAGTGGTTGCCAGAGGTGTTGCTATGATGTTGCTAGGGTGTTTGGAGTGGTTTTCAGAGCATTGGTTAGTGGTTGCCAGGGTGTTGCTATGATATTGCTAGGGTGTTTGGAGTGGTTTTCAGAGCATTGGTTAGTGGTTGCCAGGGGTGTTGCTATGATGTTGCTAGGGTGTTTGGAGTGGTTTTCAGAGCATTGGTTAGTGGTTGCCAGGGTGTTGCTATGATATTGCTAGGTGTTTGGAGTGGTTTTCAGAGCATTGCTTAGTGGTTGCCAGAGGTGTTGCTATGATGTTGCTAGGGTGTTCTGAGTGGTTTTCAGAGCATTGGTTAGGGTTGCCAGGGTGTTCTGAGTGCTTTTCAGAGCATTGCTTAGTGATTGCCAGGGGTGTTGCTATGATGTTGCTAGGGTGTTCGGAGTGGTTTTCAGAGCATTGCTTAGTGGTTGCCAGGGTGTTGCTATGATGTTGCTAGGGTGTTTGGAGTGGTTTTCAGAGCATTGGTTAGTGGTTGCCAGGGTGTTCTGAGTCCTTTTCAGTGCATTGCTTAGTGGTTGCCAGGGGTGTTGCTATGATGTTGCTAGGGTGTTTGGAGTGGTTTTCAGAGCATTGGTTAGTGGTTGCCAGGGTGTTGCTATGATGTTGCTAGGGTGTTTGGAGTGGTTTTCAGAGCATTGCTTAGTGATTGCCAGGGGTGTTGCTATGATGTTGCTAGGGTGTTCGGGGTAGTTTTCAGAGCATTGCTTAGTGGTTGCCAGGGTGCTGCTATGATGTTGCTAGGGTGTTCTGTGTGGTTTTCAGAGCAGTGGTTAGTGGTTGCCAGGGTGTTCTGAGTGCTTTTCGGAGCATAGATTAGTGGTTGCCAGGTTGTTGCTATGTTGTTGTTAGGGTGTTTTGGGGTGCATTGCTATGCGATTACTAGTATATTTGGATTGCCAGGTGGTTGCTATGATGTTGTTAGAGAGTTCTTAGGTGCATTGCTATGCAGGTATTAAACCTATCAGGTTGCTAGGGTGATCTAAGTGGATTTAATAGCATTGCTTAATGGTTGTCAGGGTGTTGCTATGATGTTGCTTAGGTGTTTTAGGTGCATTGTAATGCAGTTACTCAAATGTTCCGGTTGCTATGCTGCTTATAGTGGTTGCTAGGCTCAAGTAAAAAGAGCACAAACAGTTTGCAACACAAACACTGTGGGACGTTTAATACCTAGTGTTGGAGCTGTAAGTATGTGCTGCAAGCTACATAAAAAAACTCCTGCAACTAATAGATAAAACACTCATCTGTTAGTTTAGCCATGCAATCGTGAGTTTAGCGCAAATAGAGAATATAAACAGGCTGTTTCCTGTACAAACACATTCAGGTAAACACTTACCTAACTTACAGTGTGTGTGTGTGTGTGTGTGTGTGTGTGTGTGTGTGTGTGTGTGTGTGTGTGTGTGTGTGTGTGTGTGTGTGTGTGTGTGTGTGTGTGTGAAACACAAAGACATGAAGATAAACATCAGGATGTATGCTAGAGTTTCTGTGTCAACACTGTGTACACTGGCCCTAGTTACACACACACACACACACACACACACCGCATCCCTCAGGAGGTAAATCATGACACACCCTCCGCCAACTGAGCTCAGAACAGGACCGGGTCAGGAAAAGTGGGCACAGTCTGGATCGGACCAGCTTTCTTACTCTCACTCAGTCCCAGCCTCATAATTCTCAATCAAAATTGTGTAAATTAATTGCATTTGAATAGCTTGATTCTGTGAGTCCGCTGCACATACACAGTCATTTGCTGTGTTTACGTCTTGGGAAATTCCTTCAGTTCAGAAAGTTTGGAAATTGCTAATATATCTGGGGGTTTTTTTTGTTTTTTTTTGTCTTGTTTCCAGTCCAAATATATAAAATGTATTAAATCAAGTAAAATAACATGATATTTTTTCTTGTTTTCTGAAAAATAATCTTGTTTCTGATTGAAATCTTGTCCCAAACAGAAATAAGATTGTTTTTCTTAGCCCACTGGCAGATGTAAAAAATATCTTATGTCGTTTTACTTATCTAATGAAAGCATCTTAATTACCCAGATGACAAAATATGCATTTTGTATCCCACCCACAATGCAACGCGCTCAACTCGCCCTTCCATTTCCAGTGACAAATGAGCAGCAGAAGTCAACTGTGATTTTAATATTCAGGATATTTCCCCCACACAAAGTTTTATATGCAATTAAAAATGACACATAGCAGGCCAGCACGTGTGCATTCTGAGGTGGTAATTGGACATTAACGGAATGAATCACGTGCCGAGGTCACGTGACAGTGTTTGGAATTGGAACGTTGCTGTTCAGAACGTTCACCTTTGCCTAATATTTTGAATGCGTTTTTTTTTAATAAATAGTAGAAAGTTTCCATAGCAAACACAGCCAATAATTCATATCCCAGAGCGGAAATGTCCTCATCTGATAAGAGCTTCCGTCAAGGTGCAATTGTTCCTCGGGAAGCCCTTGAGTGAACCAAAAAGGCGCTTATTAAACTACATTTATACTTTATAGACACTTCTATATTTCAACACATGTTTCAGAAACGGGTTAAACCCCAGTCGTGGCCTGCAGTTTGCTGAAAGTGTGATTAATCCCCTGCGTTTGTTTCTCCTCAGGGAAAGTCTTCAAAACTTTCCTCGCGGCGAAACAAACAGGAAAAGAGTGGCAGCGTTACGCACCGAGGGAAACTATTCCACCAAACAGTCAGTAAAACGCGCCCCACGGGCGTTTATTTCCTCGCCCTGACTGGATGAAGGGGGTCCAGCCCTCCTGGGCTTCCTTTCTTTCTCCTTCCATCTCTCAGCAGCTCACCAGCCCCGATCTTTCAGCGGGAGTTTAATGCGTGAACTCTGGGAACCCATCGGCACCGCGCGCGCTATCGTTGCCCACTTTCCCAACAGGACACTTATCGCGCGTCCTCCATTTCAAGGAATGGAAAGTATTCTGGTGGAATTGTAAACTCGGGGTCAAACGGGACAGAAGCAGATAAAGTCGAAGTCTTTGGATTCCGTGGCTTGGTTTATATGAACCTGCTCCCTGGATCCCTGCACGCGCAGCGCAGCGGTGGAAACTCCATGTCTCTCTCCTGGATCATGGCTCAGCAGCGGACGGTTCGCGTCCAGATCATGTGGCTGCTCGTGTGCGCCGTCGTCGCGGTGCTGAGCGGGGAGAATTACGCCACGCAGGCCCAGGTGATGTCCTCCAAAGCGCTCAGGGCTTCAAACGCGCGCAGAAATGGTGAGTTTTGGAAGATACAGTGACCTCAAAGTATTAGGAACGCCTAATACTTTCTTTTTTTAGAGAACATGCTGTTCTTCACTTACTCTCTGAAGTCTTTTAATGGCGTGTTAGTGCGGTTCTCCTCAGGTTCACGCAGGCGTCCTAGTTAGCAGGTGTAGTTGATCACTAACACAAACACAGAGGCTTTTTGCCTTTTGCTAAATCGATTTATAAACATGTAAAATGTGCTTTGTGTCTTTATAAGTGAAACTTGTATTATCTAGTAATGCATTGAAATGAAGTCTGAATAATATGCCCAGAGAAGTGCCATGAGTTCCTGCTTTGGGACATTCAGACGTGTTGGAGACCTTCTGTGGTCACTGTGGATGTGAATGAATGTTACTCGGGTTTAGTTCATGTTGTGATCAGCTCGAGCTTGTTCGGACAGGTCTACAGCTCTGTGGTCTGAACAGCTTGGTTCCTCTCTGTGATTGAACCTGTAGTGTGATGCTCGCGATGCGATGGTTCGATTCTGCACGAGCTGATGTGTGGAGTTTGAATGCAGTGTAAATCGCTTTTGATGAAAGTGTCTGCCAGATGCAAACATGTGCACTTGAGCTCAGCTGTGTGTGTGTGTGTGTGTGTCTGAACACAGAGAAAAGAAGTGTCAAACTTGTACCTTTAGGGGTACAGCAGCTCGTCACAGAGGCAGTGCCCTTAAGAGCACATCTTTCTTCCTGTCTTTTGCTTTTGGGCACAAATATGTAATATTGTAAACCCTTTTTTCTGTGAATGAATGTCTGAACGTCCTCTGGGAATATTAGGGTAGTTGACTGACAAAATTCCAAGTTCCATAAGGTCTTTACTATTTGGAACCTTTGGAATTTTGAGTTAACTTTGGAATGTTGGATCAGTTTTTAGTCATTGGTGGATCATGCGACAGGTGAATTATTTAAAGCACACGTTATCTGTAGATCTTAGGATCACTGAGATGCTATTATAGTTTATATTAGTGTTTTCTGTACTCATCTTAATTTTAGTTTGTTTTAGTTATTTTGAATTTTTTCTTTTTTGGTCATTTTATTTTTTTGTAATAGTTTTTATTATTTTTTATTTAAATCAAAAGAATGTTTTGCACTTGTAGCATGTCACTGCTTGATGTATCAACTACCCTTGTACAGGTGTGTGTGTGTGTGTGTGTGTGTGTGTGTGTGTGTGTGTGAAACACAAAGACATGAAGATAAACATCAGATGTACATAGAGTTCAGTACAACATCAGCAAAACATTTGTCTTGTTACACACACACACACACACACACACACACACACACACACACACACACACACACACACACACACACACACACCTTAATGATCCTGCTGCAAATGCAGTGTGTGTGTGTGGGCTTCTGTCTCTGAGTTTGTGTTTGAAGGTGTTTCCATCCAGTGGTTTGTGTGTGTGACCGCCTGTGTCTGCTTCAGACTGAGAGACACATTCTGTCATTCTCATACACAAACAGGAAGGTGCATCTTTACTCAGCATATTTCTGTCTGTACATCTCACACACCGCTGTCTGCTAGCACACATTCTTTCATTGTGTGTGTGTGTCTGTGTGTGTCTGTGTGTCTCTGTGTGTGTTTGTGTGTCTCTGTGTGTCTCTGTGTGTCTGTGTGTGTGTGTGTGTCTGTGTGTGTGTCTCTGTGTGTCTCTGTGTGTGTCTCTGTGTGTCTCTGTGTGTCTCTGTGTGTGTCTCTGTGTGTGTCTCTGTGTCTCTGTGTGTCTGTGTGTCTCTGTGTGTCTGTGTGTGTGTGTGTGTGTGTGTGTGTGTCTCTGTGTGTGTCTCTGTGTGTCTCTGTGTGTGTGTCTCTGTGTGTCTGTGTGTGTGTGTCTCTGTGTGTCTCTCTCTCTCTCTCTGTGTGTCTCTGTGTGTCTCTCTCTGTCTGTGTGTGTGTGTGTGTGTGTGTCTCTGTGTGTGTCTCTGTGTGTGTCTCTGTGTGTGTGTCTGTGTGTGTCTCTGTGTGTGTGTCTCTGTGTGTGTCTCTGTGTGTGTCTCTGTGTGTCTGTGTGTGTGTGTCTCTGTGTGTCTCGTGTCTCTCTCTCTCTGTGTGTGTGTCTCTGTGTGTCTCTCTCTGTCTGTGTGTGTGTGTGTGTGTTTGTGTGTGTGTGTGTGTGTCTCTGTGTGTCTCTGTGTGTCTCTGTGTGTCTCTGTGTGTGTTTGTGTGTCTCTGTGTGTCTGTGTGTGTGTGTGTTTCTGTGTGTGTGTGTGTGTGTGTCTGTGTCTGTGTGTGTGTCTCTGTGTGTCTCTGTGTGTCTCTGTGTGTCTCTGTGTGTGTTGTGTGTCTCTGTGTGTGTGTGTGTGTGTGTGTCTCTGTGTGTGTGTGTGTGTGTGTGTCTGTGTCTGTGTGTGTCTCTGTGTGTCTCTGTGTGTCTCTGTGTGTCTCTGTGTGTGTTTGTGTGTCTCTGTGTGTCTGTGTGTGTGTGTGTCTCTGTGTGTGTGTGTCTCTGTGTGTCTCTGTGTGTGTGTGTGTGTGTGTGTGTGTCTCTGTGTGTGTGTGTCTCTGTGTGTCTCTGTGTGTGTGTGTGTGTGTGTGTGTGTGTGTGTGTGTGTGTGTGTGTGTGTGTGTGTGTGTGTGTGTGTGTGTGTGTGTGTGTGTGTGTGTGTGTGTGTGTGTGCGTGCGTATCCTAGAAACAGCGGTACACACTTCACATGTAAGATATTAAATCCAGAAAAATTGTAACATCATTTGGAAAAACAATTAAAGTGTTTTTATAGGGCCCTGATGTAGATAAAATTCAATTAATAAATTGGTGAAGTTTTAGGAATTAGTTTCATTAACTCTTTTAAAATTGAAAAACAGAATCCAGAAATATTAAAACTAAATTAGTTTTCATAGGGCCCTAATGCAGTTAAGGTTTAGATATTGCGTGATATCTCTGCAGTTGCAGTGCTTCGCCTGTGCTTCCCCATAATATAGTCCCAATATCTGCCTCGGAAATCACCTAGTCTTAATCTGCAACACTATTTGTACTCGTTGTGAATACACAGGACACAAGAAGTAATGAGGTGTTTTTTTAATTATTTTTTTGGATCACTTTTACTCGGGACATGCTAGCTGGCAACATAGGATTCCATTCATTATGC
>CM040911.1:45356378-45373878 GCA_023029165.1 Gobiocypris rarus
CTGAAGTGAATTCTGTTCCTTTCTCCAAGACAATCAGAAGTGAATTTAAAGAGCATCAAAAGTAAATTCACATCACTTCCTGAAGAGAATCAGAAGTGAATTCAGATCACGTCACAAAGAGCATCAGAAGTAGTTTAATTTCACTTCCCGATGAGAATTAGCAGTGATAGTTTGCCTGGGATAGTTTGGGTGGATCCTGTAACTGAACTGAAATGAAACAGATTCTGACCTTTGTATGTGTTGTGTATTTGTATATATCTGTGTGTTTGTTTGCCTCCGAGAGTAAACGCACTAACCTGTCCAAGTTGTGACCAGTAACAGACAGCAATCACCTCACAGACTTGTACCGGAAGGAAGAGGTCATAATGGTCAAGAGCGGAGGTCACGTCCAGAGCCCGCGCTTCCCCAGCTCTTACCCTCGCAACCTGCTGTTGTCATGGAAACTGCTCTCGCCTGTCCACACACGAATCCTGCTGGAATTCGACACTCAGTTTGGACTGGAAGAGGCGGAGAATGGAGTCTGCAGGTGAGAGCGGAGCTTCAGACTGATGTGTTCATGAATTTTTAATTAGATTCAAGAGTTTTAAGTGGAGGCGGAGAATGGAGTCTGCAGGTGAGGGCGGAGCTTCGGACTGAGTTTATGAATAATTAATTAGGTATAGGTTTTAAGTGGATGTGGAGAATGGAGTCTGCAGTGAAGGCGGAGCTTCAGACTGAGTTCATGAATAATTAATTAGGTCTAAGTTTTAAGCGGAGGTGGAGAATGGCGTCTTCAGGTGAGGGTGGAGCTTGGACTGAGTTTATGAATAATTAATTAGGTCAGAGTTTTAAGCGGAGGTGGAGAATGGAGTCTGCAGGTGAGGGCGGAGCTTCAGACTGAGTTCATGAATAATTAATTAGGGCTAAGAGTTTTAAGCGGAGGTGGAGAATGGCGTCTTCAGGTGAGGGCGGAGCTTCGGACTGGATTCATGAATAATTAATTCAATATATTTACGAGTTCTAAGCGGTGATTAGAAAGTGTCATTTTGACTCTTTTGGGGTGGTTTAGATGGTAACTATTTAACAGTTTAACAAGCATTTAAATCTAAAGCTCTAGCTCTAAAATCTGATTAATTCAAAGGATCGGTGATCCAGGAGCTCCTTGTCCTACGTGGTTAAATCATGTTGTGACATGTGCTAGAGAATAGCAGGTTAAGTTCTCAGATTCCTGTGGTTTTGATTCTGCGTTTCTGGACTAGAAATAATGGCCTAAACTAAGAGTTAAAACATGATATGAATATTTAATGAGCAGAAAGCCAATCAGAGCGAGTATCTGACTGCGGTGTGTGTGTGGAGTGAGTCTAGGGTTACGAGTTTGTCCTTGAGGTTAGAGGGTTTTACTGTGAATCTGATACTTTACAAAGACCCTCGAGACATCAGCACTAAAAATAAAGCCGAGACGAGAGATGAGGAGGATTGAGAGGATGAGAAAGAGACAAGGAGTCAAAGAGGAGAACAAAAAGAAAACCATCGTAATGTATTACATATATATACATATACAAGTCTAATTCTTTATACGATATAAAAAAAGCATGTTGTTATCATCACATTCTCAATCACTGCATTTTTGATGCATCATTTTCTTTAAAATAAAATATAAAATAAATTAAATGCAGAAACTGAACGTACTAACATGACTAAAACTGAAATAAAATAAAGCTAAACAGAGCATCAGCTCTTCTCTCAGTGTCTGAAACGGTTCATTCAAATATTCAGTCTCTCTAAACCCCGCCTTTCTGAGAGCTGCTCTGCTCTGATTGGTCAGACGGCCCAGTCTGTTGTGATTGGTCGTAAAAAAAACGCTCATTATCATTTCTGAATCTCAGCTCTTGATGCACAGTGATACGAACAGTAACGATGGCGTCGTTTTTCCGTATCAATTCCAGCGCAATTCTTCTCGACATGTTAACAGGAACCAAACTCTTTTAGGCCTCGGCTATATTACACACTACATGAAAAGTAACATCTGAAAAAACATAACAACAGTGGCACTTTAACTGCAGACCTGTTCAAACAGATGTCTATCCTTTACCTGTGAATGTGATGTGCTGACAGGTGTGTGTGTGTGTTTGCAGGTATGATTATGTGGAAGTGGAGGATATTTCAGAAACCAGCACCATCATCTGGGGCCGCTGGTGCGGTCAAAGATGTCCATCACGGATCACGTCCAAAACAAACCTCATCAAAATCACCTTCAAATCGGACGATTACTTCGTAGCAAAGCCAGGATTCAAAATCTGCTATTCACTGCTGGTGAGTGCGACGATTTACCACCAATACACGTTAAAGTTTGATCACATGATTACAAGAAAAAGTCATGTGGAATTGCATGCACTACTGTTCAAAAGATTTTTTATTTGAATCAGCAAGGATGCATCACTGATCAAAAGTAGAGACATTTCAAATGTTTCAAAAGATTCCATTTAGAATAATCGCTGTTCTTCTGAACGTTCTATTCATCAAAGAATCCTGAGAAATAAAATGAGTCAGTTTTCTCCTCATGATGCCGCCACCTCTGGTAAAATCGCCCTCAGTTCAAAAGATCATCCAATTCTACCCCTGTAGTGTAACGAACAGTAAAGACAGTGAGACTAAGGCAACTTTACAAGCTTTTCAAGATGGCAGCTGCATTAAGAAGAACGGACTCTACTCAATTATTAGTTCAGTTTTCTGAGAAAAAATGACTTGGGTAAATTATTTTAAGAAGGTGACAATATTTAACAAGGACACAAAAATGTAATTAACTTAATTGCATGAAGTGTCTTTCTAGTGGTGTAAACTGAAGTTAATATTTGGTCTAGCTCTGTTTTATCTGAGCTGTGTTTGCTGTAGCTGTTGTGCACCGTCTGCAAAGCGGATGGTGGAAAGATAGCAGATGGTGCGAGAAATATTTTACAACATTCATTGGGGCTAAAGCCATCCTGCTTTACGACTACCTCATGGCTTTTCCTCCAAACACGCCAAAACGGCAATAATATGGTGCTAGCTGTTAGCATAAATATGCAATATGTTTTCTCTGTCTATAAAACTGCCAATTTGTACATATCCATTTGAGCTCAAACTGGGAAACAGAATTAAAACAGACACCGGCGCTGGACATTAACGAGATTAATGGACAATAAAGCGGTGTAACTACACTGAGAAGAATTGGTGTAGGAACAATTTTCAATCAAAACGTGCTTTTCACTTAATAATCACCTGAAAACCGTGCTTTGTTTCTTCCCGTCAGATCACTGTGAAGTAACGGCAGACGTTCGCCTTCGAGCCTCTTCTTACCTGATATGCTCCTTTACCTCCAATGAACTTAGAAATGTGTGGCTTAATTAAGACATCTTTCTTCCTGAGGCGGAATAAGAGAGACGGGATAAACAAAGAGAGACGAGGTGTGAGCAACAGTACGAGAAAGTGAGAGACTCGGTGTGAACGTGCGAGTGTTTTACTGCGGTGAAAACACTGATGTCATGCAGACAGATCTGAGAGTGTAGTTGTGTGTCTTTATCTCACACACACACACACACACACACACTGAGGAAGGACAGCTAACGGCGTGTTTTGTCATTGTCTTTGTTAAACTCTGGAGAATCACACGCTCGTTAAGGCCCTTCGTGTTGGTTAGCGACACAAACAGATGTGGGGAGCTTTTCTGCAGGGAAGACGATGGGCTCGTTTCTCAAAGCGTCGTTTGATGTGCTCGTAAAACATGTTTTTTCTTTTGGGATTAGCCGGTGTTTGTAAATTATAATTGTGCCCTTTTGTTCAAGATCTTTAATTGTAAGTGGAGAGCTTTCCTTGAATGCTGTTGGGATGCACATCTTTGTTGTAGACCAATGATGCACAAGGGGCTATTGTATTTAAGGCTTGTTGACATGAATGAACCCTTATGTTGTGTTGGGGAGAGGATCCCCCCCCCCGCCTAAAATGATATCTCATTGGACTTAGTAACTTCACTCAGGCTATAACTACTTCCCAACATGTTCCCGGTCAAAATGTACCCACATTTGGTTTTCGACCACTGAACTTTACCAGTTTACTCATGGAGCCGCATTGAGATCTCCATATCTCTGGGATTTAACCATCGAGGGCCTTTAAAACGGAGATACAAAAAGAAAAATTGGTTAAGAACCAGAATGTAAAAGGATATTAAGATATCTTTTAATACTTCTTGAGTTACTGGCATGCAAACTTGAGACAAAAACCACAATAAGTGTTTTTTTTCCCCATTTTTTAACTGTCACCGTTGGATTATAACGTAACAAAGATTGCTAAAGTCAACAGATTTTACTAATAGTCCTACTTATCTCTGTGTGATACTAAAATAATGATGCTGCCATCTTTCTAAAATCATTTTTACCCCCCTGTAATTTGGCTCTAAATCTCAGGTGAAATGTCATTTTGACGCCCTCTCTACAAACAACAGTGCATTACTCAATACATACACATCTGTGACATTTAATATTTTGGCTTTAATCACTAGTTATGCTTGTCTTTCTACAAAAGAAATATGAAAAAAATCCAAAAAATTTTGAGATGTGTTTTATTAGGCTTGCTGCAATAGTCGCAACACCGGTTACATCACTTGCCCAACACGGCACCGCCCCCACCGTCGTTTAAATGTTTTAGTTTTTTTTTTTGTAATAAAATAATTTAGTTCAGTTAGAGAACAGACACTACAGTTTAAAAACTGGTGTTGATAAAGCGTGAGCCGAACGAGCAGGTGTCAGATTTCATTCATTACATGAGCAAGGCGCTGAATGACAAGATGGTTGCGGAAGATTTAGATTAAAGCGAAATGTAAAAGCGCCTATTTAAGGGAGTTTGTCAGTGTACTGTTTTTTTTATGTGTTTCTCATTAAGAATAATAGGCTAATGAACCCACCATTCAAGCAACCCACCCCCGAATTGGCACTAATTCTAAACCGAAAGTAAAATGCACACGTCCGCACTGTCATTCATTCACTGTGCATTTCCAGTCGTGTTTTCAGTTCATTTCTATGTAAGCTCCACACCATTATGAATGCCAGAGCGACCGTGCGCATTTTACTTTCGTTTTAGAATTAGCCTTTTAAAAGCCCCCGCCGGTACCGGTATTACCGGTGTTGTCACATGGAAAATGTCCTCACCGTCACATCCCTATGTTTTATATGTGTTAGCTGAGGATCAAAAATAACACCATGATTCCACACCAGTACCATATTAGAGTCAGCAGCGAAGTTAATATGATCGGCTTTACAGGTGGCCGCCAACCTACCTTAAGTAGTTCAGTTTTTTGGAAGGTATTCTGCATCCGGATTCTGATCTCTTAAGAGTTAACGTCCTGTGAACATCAGGACTGGTAGTGAAGTATATTTGAGTGTCAGCCTCATAGCAGTGATACCCAAAGCCATGCTTCCTGATGTGGAAGCCCAAGTGGAAGCACATATGTGACCCTGGAGCACAAAACCAGTCATAAGTCTCACGGGTGTATAGCCGACAATACATATATGGGTCAAAATTTTCATTTTTCTTTTATGCCAAAAATCATGTTCCATGAAGATATTTAGTGCATTTCCTACTGTAAATATATATAAAAAAATGCATTATTAGTAGTAATATGCATTGCTAAGGACTTCATCTGGACAACTTTAAAGGTGATTTTCTTAATATTTAGATTTTTTTGCACCCTCAGATTTCAGATTCTCTGCCAAATATGGTCCTATCCTAACAAACCACACACCAATGAAAGCTTATTTATTCAGCTTTCATGTGATGCATAAATCTCAATTTCAAAGAATTGACCCTTATGACTGGTTTTGTGGTCCAGGGTCACATAAATAAAATTGGGCCCAACGCTGAACCCTGAGGAACCCCTTGAGGAACTGTGATAAAAGGGTCACATAATAAGCATTTGATTATGAGGATTTACAATACAGTTCAAAAGATTGTGTTGTTGTAGTCTCTTCTGCTCTCCAGAGCTGTGTTTATTTTATATACTAAAAACAGTAATAATTAAAATAACTGTTTTAAAGTTGAATATATTTGAAAATATGATAAATTCATGTGATGCTGTAACACTGAGCATCCAGTCTGGATAACGGTCTTTTCATGCATTTCTTGCTATGATAATGTTATTTTTCTCCTCCCACATGGTCATGGTTGTCAGTGGAAGTCGGTTCAGAGGTGGAGCAAGTTATTATATTTTGATGAAAGATTATGAAAACATGCCCCGACGAATCCTGCACAATAAGACCAGGAGCATATGAAGAAAGCAAGCGGGGTGGCGTCTGTAACCGCGGCTGAACCCTGCAGCTGCTGGACTTCAGGTTCAGGGGTGGCGACTTGTTCGACCTGGATCTGTCATGTGTAATTCCCTGAATCTGCGGTATTCCTGACATTTCCACATTCCCGCTCTGCTCCGGACATCTCTGCTGAACACGAGCAGAAGGTCTCGCTGTCTGTGTGACATCAGAGGCCCGTACAGACGTTAACTCTGATGGGAAACATCATCATAACAGACTGCCCACGACCTCTGACCTCCTCCTATTGTTTGCATTGCCACAATAGCAGATTTATGTAACAAGAGTGGCAGCGCAGGGAAGTGTGTGTGAGAGAGTGTGTTCACACAGCATATGGAGGTTTTAAAGTAAAGGTTAAAAATTAAACAGAGAACATGTCAGTCTTCAGACCAAGATTATTGGACTTTTGCGCGTTTATTTTAATTTGAATACTTCTCAAATTTATGGAAGCTTGATTCCACCATTGAATAAAACTATTTAAGATAATTCTGACTTTTTTTCAGTTTAAAAATCGCAACTGACATCTTTTCTCAGAATTATGATATAAACTTGCAGTTGCGAGTTGTAAAGTTAAAAAAAAGACGTATCAAGCAATTGCAAGACAAGTCAGAATGGTGAGATAAAAAGTCGCAATTACATTTTTTTATTTCTTATGTGAACAAGCTTCTATGCAAATTGCTCAATTTTCTTAGTTTTTATTTCATTTTTCAGTAAAATCGATAGAATATATTTTTGTTCAATAATATTTGTTTTTGAGGTAATTGTACGGTACTAAGTAATATTTATGCAATAATTATGATCCATATGTCCAAACAATTAGATTAAAGGTGCACTATGTAACTTTTCCGTCCGCTAGCGGTCGTCTATTCAAAACACAGGCGTAGTTTAATGATGCCAAGTTTGAGCTCAGAATCCTGGGACATGTGGTGTTCACCTCACAGCCGGTGGGAAAGACTCGGGATGGGACTCGGGCAGAAATCATGTCCATGGATGTGATTATTAACGTTACTGTAGTGTGAAGCAGAGCAGGGGCGAGTGTTGTGGAGCTGAGCGAGGCCGCCGGAGCGATTGTTAATGAGATGAACACAACACACGCCTCGCGAGCAGCGGGACTTTTATTATGCCACAGGCGCCGGCGCCATCTCCGCTTTTCCGCTCATGAGTGTGAGGGAACGCCGCTCTGGTTATCATATTACACACATCTGAGTGTGTTGAGAATATGCCGTTACTCTGTGTGTTCTCTCGGCGGCTGCTGTGACACTTGTTCACACTGCAGTGAGAGTAAAGCACTTCTCCAGAATAACACCGGAAACCGAGAGGAACGCAGAGATGATGTCACTGACAGGCCACGCCCCCACACGTCCCGCTTCATTGGTTAAAAGAGCAACTTTCCCACGATTTACAAATAGTTGGAAACATTTGGGATATTGTACGTACTCAACTGAACAAAATATATAACACTGGCCTGGTAGTTTTTGGATATTTTACTAAAAAAAAGTTACATAGTGCACCTTTAATGAAATCATCGTGTGTGTGTGTGTGTGTGTGTGTGTGTGTGTGTGTGTGTGTCACACCATCAAACGTTTAGTTTCATTGTCAACCACTGACTCTCAAATGATTAAAATGTTTAATCGAATTAATTGCATGTGCCAATTAATAAATCTTATTATTTGCATATTAATCGCACATCAAATTTGGCTGAGAAATTACCCACCCAAAATATAATTTAATTATTGTGTTAAATGAGAAAAGCTTCAAACAGACATCAGACATTTTATTTGATTCAACAGAATTTATTACACACAAACTTCTCATTTTTTCACAAGCTGCATCTGAATTGGTATTTAGATATATTTACAGACCAAAACTTTTGATTACCAAAATTCTTCAAAATATCCGCAAAAAGAAAGACAGTCATACAGATTTAAAACGACATGAGGTGAATAAATGTAAATAAACTGAATTTTTTATCCCCAAAATTTGAAAATAATAAATAATGAAGTTATACTCTAAATAAGAAACTGAAACTGCCAGTAGGTGGCGGTAAAATGTCTTAGTGAATAAGTCATTAATTTGATTCGTAATTTTTTTCCCCTTATGAATTAGTTGTACGCACGTGGCGACCTCCTCCAGTCTCTCTTGAAGCCGATACTGAAGTGACTGAAACTGCAGTTCATCGTCTGGCCACTAGAGACCGGCTCCAGAAGAGAGCAGAATCTCATTGAGCTCATGTTAAAATGCCCAACTTTACAGCAGAATAAAACATGTTTACAGCCTGGGACAAATTGTGGTTTTGGTCTATACGGCTAATTTAACCCTTCATGACGACTGTGAGGGGGTGAATTTTTTTACAACTCATGCGTTAACATTATATAAAGCCTTAAAGTTCTGCATAATTAAGGGCGTGGCCACTTTGAGTGACAGGTGGATTGCTGTTTGTCTGCTGTCTGTTAGTCGTCACCTAAGCTCCGCCCACGTCCCGCCTCTTTGCCCATTGTCAGTTATCCGGGAGTGACGGATGATGACGCGCTGCTAAGATGGCAACGGCCAGCTCGACCCTACTTTACGCTTCAGAATCCTATGGGTGACGACACGGACACTACTTCCATATTTTATACAGTCTATGGTTTTACGCACCGCTCTATAGGCCTGAATGTATGCTTGGGCTGTTGGAAAAAATATAAAAATGACACAAATGAAAATGATAATACAATAATGTTGCTTGGGCACTTTCCTATTTGAAAATGGGCAACACATTTCTATCTAAATACTTTAGATTGGTCGTGTGCCGTGTCTCACCTGATCGTCCTCAAAAAGTAGCCCCAGGTGTTTCATCACCAAGGTAGCTACATGCTTTAAATGCGACACTAGAGTTGTGTGGGGTGGGGAGGAAACTAAGCACGACCTCACTCCCTTAATCAAAGTGTAGGGGTCGAGGCTCTGTGCGAACACCTTTACCGCTGGTTTTAGCTGTCAGTGCTGTGATGCCTGTAGCTCCGCCCCCTCGGCCGGTGGCATCAGGAGCGATGGATCAAATCTGAGCGTCTGCTGAATGTGATTGTGCTGCTGCATGTCAAGAGAGTCTCAAGACAGGATTTATCCGAGCAGATGACGACTCTCCCAGAGTTCCCCCCCGGCACTGATGCTGAACGGATATGAACATTTCTGTGAAAAATGAATGAACCCGAAAACAGAAGTTTGAAATCTCTCCATGTGTTTTTCAGGACAGCTCACCTCTTTCATCTCTGACCAACTGGGAAGCCGTTACAGTGACGACAGTAAGTATTACTAACTCAATAGGTCACTTCTCCAGTAAAGCTTGAATGCTGATGTTTAGCAGATGTTCAGAAGAGTGAGAGTTTTACATCAGTCATCTCACGCCTGTGTCCCTGCAGGATCTGGGAAGGACTTCTGGGACGGACACCCCACTGTCTGCGGCCGCGCTGGACAACGACATCGCCAGCGTCAGCACCGTGGAGGAGTTACTGAGACGCATGAACCCGTTCACCTGGCAGGAAGACCTGGAGCAGCTGTACACACACACACACCACTACAGACCCCGAGCCTACCACACCGACCGCAAGTACAAGCGTGAGTCTCTCACACACACACACACACACACACCACTACAGACCCCGAGCCTACCACACCGACCGCAAGCACAAGCGTGAGTCTCACACACACACACACCACTACAGACCCCGAGCCTACCACACCGACCGCAAGCACAAGCGTGAGTCTCTCACACACACACACACACACACACACACTACTACAGACCCCGAGCCTACCACACCGACCGCAAGCACAAGCGTGAGTCTCACACACACACACACACACACACACACACACACACACACACACCACTACAGACCCCGAGCCTACCACACCGACCGCAAGCACAAGCGTGAGTCTCACACACACACACACACACACACTACTACAGACCTCAAGCCTACCACACCGACCGGACACACTCAGACTCTGTCTCACACTCTATTACACACACACTCTCTCACACATACACACTTAGACTCTCTCACACACACACACACACACACACTCAGTCTTGAACACACTCACAGACACACACTTGGACATCATACGGCATAGACATACACGCGGATAGCTCAAAATGCATACAGATAACATGGCATTTGGCTTTAGAAAGTGGTGTGTATGTTTACACAAAGTCATGATGTCATGTTGCAGACTCTGTCACACACACACTCACAGACACGTACATACACATCATCTTACACACACTCTCTCTCTCTCTCTCTCTTACACACACACCTTAAATTAATATATTTCTATGTAATAATTAGTTTTCTGGGAAATTAAGTTCTTTAAATTAAATTCTTCTGTATTGGTCCATAAATGAAAGTTCATTTATTTTATCTTAAAATTTAACTAATTATTTATTGATTTGATGTAAATTTAGATGATTCTAGGACATTAAGTAATCATCTATCATGATCTCTGTATTTATTAAAAATAATTGATGTATTTGTTGATTTGGAGGAAACGAGGATCCTGGGAAATCTAATATTCTTCCATCACGGGCCATCAATCACACACACACACACATGCATACATACATACATATATTTAGGATTATTAGGAACACATACTAATACTGTGTTTGACCCCTTTCACCTTCAGAACTGCCTTAATTCTACGTGGCATTGATTCAACAAGGTGCTGAAAGCATTCTTTAGAAATGTTGGCCCATATTGATAGGATAGCATCTTGCAGTTGATGGAGATTTGTATGGTACAGTGAACTCATCAGTCATGTTCACAGAAACCAGTTTGAAATGATTGGAGCTTTGTGACATGGTGCATTATCCTGCTGGAAGTAGCCATCAGAGGATGGGAACATGGTGGTTAGAAAGTGGTGTGTATGTTTACACAAAGTCATGATGTCATGTTGCAGACTCTGTCACACACACACTCACAGACACGTACATACACATCATCTTACACACACTCTCTCTCTCTCTCTCTCTTACACACACACCTTAAATTAATATATTTCTATGTAATAATTACTCTACCATCTGAATGTCTCAACAGAAATCGAGACTCATCAGACCAGGCAACATTTTTCCAGTCTTCAACTGTCCAATATTGGTGAGCTTGTGCAAATTGTAGCCTCTTTTTCCTATTTGTAGTGGAGATGAGTGGTACCCGGTGGGGTCTTCTGCTGTTGTAGCCCATCCGCCTCAAGGTTGTGTGTGTTGTGGCTTCACAAATGCTTTGCTGCATACCTCGGTTGTAACGAGTGGTTATTTCAGTCAAAGTTGCTCTTCTATCAGCTTGAATCAGTCGGCCCATTCTCCTCTGACCTCTAGCATCAACAAGGCATTTTCTCCCACAGGACTGCCGCATACTGGATGTTTTTCCCTTTTCACACCATTCTTTGTAAACCCTAGAAATGGTTGTGTGTGAAAATCCCAGTAACTGAGCAGATTGTGAAATACTCAGACCGGCCCGTCTGGCACCAACAACCATGCCACGCTCAAAATTCCTTAAATCCCCTTTCTTTCCCATTCTGACATTCAGTTTGGAGTTCAGGAGATTGTCTTGACCAGGACCACACCCCTAAATGCACTGAAGCAACTGCCATGTGATTGGTTGATTAGATAATTGCATTAATGAGAAATTGAACAGGTGTTCCTAATAATCCTTTAGGTGAGTGTATATTACTATTGAAGTATTACTAAAAATATAGGAGTACAGTATATTTTCTTTAATTCATTTGAATTCTACTGTATTTTATTGATACACTGTATTCACATCCTGTTCAGTAATTTTAAAAGCATTCAGTTCTGTATGACACACACACACACACAGAGACAGGCGCCGTTAACCATTCACTGGTTTTTTATGAGGCAGACGGAGGTGATTTCCTCCCGTCTCTTCATTTATACCTCCCTTCCTCTCTGTCCATCCAGAACAGATTGTGA
This sequence comes from Gobiocypris rarus, assembly GCA_023029165.1. Lineage (NCBI taxonomy): Eukaryota > Metazoa > Chordata > Actinopteri > Cypriniformes > Gobionidae > Gobiocypris > Gobiocypris rarus. The sequence continues at coordinate 45,368,661 of CM040911.1, forward strand.
TTATGTGAGTCATAAGTGAGAAAAAACATCCAACACCGCACAGTGGAATGTTGTTCGCAAAGCACAAACACACACAAACACACTGACCTTGCAGCCCTGACAAAGTTAAAATATTGTAGCTTTTGAATAATTTTCCCAAGAATGAAGTGTGTGTGTCAGGGTTTGCAGGATTCCTGGTTTCCAGCGCTCCAGAAGCAGTCATGAGGATGAGGTTCGGCAGTGTCTCGGTAAACCTTCAGCTGGCGGTCATGTAGTAAACTCCGCCGTCTCTGTCTTTTTCCCTCTCAGTCGATCTCGACCGGCTCAACGATGACGTGAAGCAGTACAGCTGCACTCCGCGCAATTTCTCTGTGAATCTCCGCGAGGAGCTGAGGGCGACCAACACCGTGTTTTTCCCACGATGCCTCCTGGTGCAGCGATGCGGGGGAAACTGCGCCTGCGGCACTGACAACTGGAACTCCTGCAGCTGCAGTGCCGGGAAAACCGTCAAGAAACTACACGAGGTATCCCACAATGCACTGTTCCATGAATCACTGTTTTCAAACAGGTTTCCCAAACACTCTCTCCATCTGCCATTGGTCAGTCAAACACATAGTCCCGCCCCCTAACTCACCTCATTGGTTAAGTCCAAGTCAAGTCACCTTTATTCTTAACAGAACACTATTAACAGGAAAGTAACCGGGTAAATGCAGAATTTGATTCAGTTATATATTTGATAAAGTTTGCATCAGTTTCATTATTCAGCTCAGTTCAATAAATCGTCTTTCCGCTCCATAATAGCGCTTCTTATTTTGAATCCGAAGAGTCACTCTGACTGAATCATTGAATCGGTTAACTCGAGAACAGCTGCAATCGAATCAGTATGATTCACAAATGAATCATTCAGTGTGATTCACGAACCGATTCACCTCGCTCGTGAATCTGATGTCGCTCTTGCGTCTCAGAGGTGGAGATTTCTTAATTCTAAGTATCGTGGGACAATACGTTTTTATGAGTAAAAAGTACAATATTATGCTTTGTAAAATAAAGTGTTACCAAATATTTTTATTTTGGGAAACATTTTCTTGACATCATCCCCGGAGTCCTTTTCACACGTTATAGTAATAACATTAAATTACACAAGATCACATGCAACTAAATCTAAAACAAATCCTTACCAAATGTACATGTTGTAAATTAATATTACTCAGTTATTAATTGTATAATTACACTAAGGGTGCGTACACACTTTTAGTTTGGTTTGTTTGGTCCGGACCAAAAAACTAAACATATAGTCCTGGGGCCTATTGCACAAAACTAGGATAAGGGATTAAGCCGGGATATATTGATGATCTTGTCATCTGTATGCAAAATTTCAGACTGATCTCATGAAATGGCGTATGTATGCCAATTTCGTATGCATTTTGTGCTATTAAGACGCATAATCGCTTTTTAGCGTGTTTATCTACACCGTTTCATTCTATCCCCCTGCACTGCCCCTACCTCTAAACCTACTCATCTCACACACACACACACATACACACACACACACACACACACACACACACACACACACACACTGCCTGCTACCCTAAACCTACTCACATCACACACACACACACACACACACACACACACACACACACACACACACACACACACACACACACACACACACACACACACACACACACACACACTGCATCTCACACACACACCCATCAACACACACAAACACACACACACACTGCCCCTGCCCCTAAACCTACCCATCAACACACACACACACACACACACACACTGCCCCTGCCCCTAAACCTACCCATCACACACACACACACACACACACACACACACACACACACACACACACACACACACACACACACACACACACACACACACACACACACACACACACTGCCCCTACCTCTAAACCTACTCATCTCACACACACACACATACACACACACACACACACACTGCCCCTACCTCTAAACCTACTCATCTCACACACACACACACATACACACACACACACACACACTGCCCCTACCTCTAAACACACACACACACACACACACACACACACACACACACACACACACACACACACACACACACACACTGCCCCTACCTCTAAACCTAACACACACACACACACACACACACACACACACACACACACACACACTGCCCTACCTCTAAACCTACTCACACACACACACACACACACTGCCCCTACCTCTAAACCTACTCAACACACACACACACACACACACACACACACACACACACACACACACACACACACACACACACACACACTGCCCCTACCTAAACACACACACACACACACACACACACACACACACACTGCCCCTACCTCTAAACCTACTCATCACACACACACACACACACACTGCCCCTACCTCTAAACCTACTCAACACACACACACACACACACACACACACACACACACACACTGCCCCTACCTCTAAACCTACTCATCACACACACACACACACACACACACACACACACACACACACACACACACACACACACACACACACACACACACACTGCCCCTACCCATCACAAGAAACATTAAGCATTTTTACATAAAAACATAATTTAGTAAATACATTTACATTGTGGACACACACAATGGTTCATTTCGGCATACATACACGTGGAAAAACACGGCGTGACACGGATAGCTCAATCCGTACAGATAACACGCCATTTTGGGCTTTAGAAAGTGGCGTGTATGTTTACGCAAAGTCATGATTTCATGTTGAGAATTTAGTACACCGCTGTCGTGTAAACTTACCCTGAAGGCACACTCACACCAAGAACGATAACGAAAGATAACTGTATATTAGTGGATAAATTGAGCCAGGATCACCAAGATATCCCGGCTTAATCCCTTATCCTAGTTTTGTGAAATAGGCCCCTGGTCCGCTTAGCATTCACACATTTTTAACAGCAAACCTAGTTACCGAACCAAAGGCATAGGGATGCGGTGACAACCTGATTGGTCGGCTTTCATGACGTATATTTCGCGATGGAGCTTGCTCAACGAACATTCAAAACAATGCTGTGTGCTGGATTAAACGCCATCATTAATGCGTGTACATATTAGGGCTGAACGATATGGACAAAATTTAATATCTCGGTTTTCATGCCAGATATCTCGATATCGATACAATACGATATGACTGTGTTCGGTGAAAACCAAGCATTTCTCAGAAAAATAAAAAGATCATAATACAAAAAAATGTGGAAAGTATAGTTTTATTTTTAAGAACAAGTCATCAACATTAACATAAATTACACACTGATGTCTATGGAAGAGGTAATAATAATCCTTTCCATTATAATTCGACACGTTTTATTCATATTGTGTAAGTAACTTCAATGTGGACCCACTTTATATTAGGTGTCCTTAACAACTATGTACTAACATTTTAATTAATAATTTGATACATTGCACTTATTGTGTACATACATGTTTTTACATTGTACTTACATTTAAAAAAAATACCTGCATGTAATTAGATCTCTAATTAATTTCTGTAGTTACATTTGTAATTAGACAGTTGACACTTCCCTTACACCAAACCCTACCCTTAAACTGACCCATACCACCACACCTGTCCCTAACCCTACCCTTAAACTTACCCATCCCACCACACCTGTCCCTAACCCTACCCGTATCCCACCTCAATATCCGCAAAGGTGTTTTGCAACACAATATGAACACAGTAAGTACATTGTACTTATTTTTTTATGTAAGTACATAGTAGTTAAGGCCACCTAATATAAAGTGGGGCCTTCAATGTTTACTCTATTCTATTCCCAGTTCACCAGCCACTTACTTTGAAGTACTTCGGGAGTTGATGAATTCACGTGTTGTGAACATAGAGGTTGTAAATCCAACAGATCCGATTCTCTGAACGTGACAAGCAATGACGCGTCACCATGGAAAACACCGCCCCCCCCTCTCATAATATAGTTCCCAAGTCCCTGATAGTGTGCGCGCGCTGGCTTTAACAAACTGATGTTTTTGTGACTGCCAGAGTTGTACGCAGGGAGAGCGCGGAGAGGGGAAATCTATATCGTTGCTTTTTTCGATGGTAATATCTTGAAAGTTCATATCTAGATACAGACACGATAACGATATATCGTTCAGCCCTAGTACATATGGTTTTATTTTTACCAGCTGAGAACTCAGGAAGGGCTTATAAAATGTTCAAAACAGCACCAGGATTTCCTCCGTTGTATGCAGAAGATCTTGATTAGGCACTTTACCTCCTTGTTGCTCCACGTTTGCCCTCTGCTCATTCTGGATACACCGATCTTCCGTCACAAATCAGCTGGACTTGTAAACAGCTAACCAAAAACAGGACGTGATGTCACAAGATGCAACGCTACATGTCTTCATGCATTGGCTTTGCTTATCCTATAATCACACACACACTTTATTTTCCTGTCTGTCTTCACTCATTTTCATGTCTGCTGCTGTTTGCTCTGATCAGTTGTGACGTGTAGCGTTGTTGCTCTTGAGATTATCAGGACATGACACATAAGTCCAGCCGAGACACACACACACACACACACACACACAAGTGTGAACACCTTCAAAAAAAACGAAAAATGTATAAACAGTAACGCGTAAGACTGTTCTGAGTCTGTGTTACTCGTCATTTTGAGCACTAGAAACGACACATCAACTAAAGCGGACATGAAATGTTGAAGTGTGTCCAAAGTGGCGTTTGTCTGAGCAAGTGAAGTGTGTGTTCCTCTCTGTCCTTATCAGCTCCGAACACACACACACACACACACACTGCGTACTGTACAATGAATCTCTAGAGTATCTCTTCATGCATTGGCTTTGCTTATCCTATAGCTCACACACACACTTTATTTTCCTGTCTGTCTTCACTCATTTTTCATGTCTGCTGCTGTTTTGCTCTGATCAGTTGTGACCGATGTGACGTTTGTTGCTCTGTGAGATTATCAGGACATGACACATGAAGTCCATCGAGACACACACACACACACACACACACACAGCAGTGTTTCATCTGAACCGATGACAGCAGTGACGTGTGCCGTCTGTCCATCTGTCCACTTCTCTGTCCATCCCGTCTCTCTGTTCGTCTGTCATCGCCACCTTTGGTCAGATCTCCATAAAAGTTTGCATGCTAGTTTATAATCATGTCGCATGTG
>CM040911.1:45378878-45436378 GCA_023029165.1 Gobiocypris rarus
TCTTGTCTGATCAAAGGTCTTATTGAAGTGAGTCTCACAAAACATGTCCAGTTCACCATAAAATCTAAAAAAAGAACAATAAAGAAGCCTGGTTTCAGGTCTGATCTCAGTCTGATGATTCTGTATCTGAACATTTCTCATAATAATGAAGCTTTCTCAGCTGTTGCACAGTATCTAGTTAATTATGAGAGTTTCTCAGTTTGCTTCTATTAAAATTGGGGGGGAGGTATAATTTTGACTTTGTGTCTTATGTTGAAAAACTAACATCTCATAACTTTCTCATTATGAGATGCAATTAAAGCATTTAACTCAGCATGGTCAAAAATATTACCATTAGCTATAAAAAAAATTTTTTTTTACATTGTAGCATTTTCCCCCCCTGAGTTGGTTTAATTATCCAAAAAATGGGATAAAAATATTTGGCTAAACTCACACAAATGAAAACAAATGCGACCAAGAAAACACATGACAGTGATCATCAGCCAACTGAAGCACTTAAGCATTTGCGCAAACTATTGTAACCTTCATGCGTAGCCTATTCATTCAGCGGTGTGGACAGATGACGTGATGTTCTCCGACTTTTGTGACCCCTGCCAAATTATTGCACCCCCAAGGATTGGTAGGTTTAGGATTAGGCTAGAGCAGGGGTCTCCAAACTCAGTCCAGCAGATTTTAGCTCCAACCCCAAATAAACACACAGAACCAGCTAATCAGTAGCTGCATTTCCATTACATATTTGCGCAAAACTTTTGCGATATTTTCTAAATGTCGAATAAAACAAACTATTGCGAAATGATTGCGTTTCGGTTAACAGATGTTATGCGACTAAAACTTTTTTTTTTGTTAAGTCATTAAAAAAATTATGCCAGGTAAGTTGGTAGATTTATATCCCAGCCTCAGCAATAGCCATTATTTATAAAGGAAGGAGACATAGGCGTGTTATTCAAGCATTAATTAAAATTAAAAGATGTGTAAATTTGCATGGTGGTAACTCAAGGATTTTTTTTTGTTTTTAAACCATTTCGCTATTTTGGCTTGAAATTTCGTTTTTTAAAAATATAACCTGAATTTAGAAATGCTTTTTAAATGAAAAACTTTGCGTTCAATAAACAAAATACATTTTTGAAATGAAGACGGCGTTTGGACTTTGAGTGCAGCGCATGCAAAATAATCTGTTCTCTTAATCCACGGCCCTTGTTATTAAGAGTCTATGTCTACTCAAATATTTTTATCTGTATGGATAAAAATGACGGAGCATTGTGAGTTGTTTCCGCTCACAAAAATCCATCAGAACACGTCGCGCCGGCGCTTTCATCAGACAGAGGCTTATAGAAAACATAGCCTATATTGTTTCGTAGTTAGTTATGTTTAACTATTAGCCTATAATATTATTGTTGTTTAAATTTCATATGTTGATTATGAAACGTGAGCACAACTTTCTACGCAAACCTTGGCAATAGAATCGCCATTGGCTAGTCATTTTTTTTGTTTAGTCGCCAGACTAATTATAGGCTACTTTATATTATAGGCCTACTTTTATACTTTTTATTTTTAATGTGGATAAAGGCTTATTTTTGTACACATCACTATACAATATATGTCCTTATTATGAGAGAATATATGTCGAAAAATATGCCATTTTTACGACATATCTCGTTATTACGAAAAAATTATGTTACAAGATAATTGAGTGGAAAAAATCATATGTAGACTAGGCCCTATGTGGCAGCAGTGCGTCACCGTACGCCAGGTGATATGTAAATGCGGAAAAACTGTTTCCATTGCAGTTTTGCGAAAATTTTCCTTTTTCGAATTGCCTGAAAAACCACCTCATGCGAGCGTAAAAACTTTTTTGCGATATATGGGAGTTTTTTGCAAAATTGACGCGTTTCCTTTAAGCGTATTTTCAATTCGCAATTTCAATTTGCGCGATTTGAAGAGTAATGGAAACGTGGCTAGTGTCTTACAAGGCCCTAGTTATAAGTCATGTCGTAAAGATCGTATTTACACCACCACAAAGTCATAAATACCAGTGGGAAGTTCTTTAAGCCCCGATCTGTTCGAGTTGGGGGCGTGTCCGTGAGAAACATGGCAGAATCAACGGCTGCAACGTCTGCAGTTGAATATAATGCGGATTTAGCTGTGACACTGTCAGGCTTTGTCATTTACAACAAAGCTAGCTAGCATTGTAATATAACAATTAGCCTAATATATAACAATACCTTTTACAGTGGCTAAATAAATTGATTAAAAACGTAAAAGATTAAAACTCACCAGATGCCCATTACTTGTTCTTCATTTTCTATAAGCAGAGTTGACAAACCTCGCTGTATTTTCGTGGAATTCATTTAAAGAAGGTACACCGCCATCTTGCTCCGAGCAAAGAGACTTGAACGCACATGATGTCGTGAGCACGACTTCTCACCTCGGAAATAAGAACATCCCAGGAGGACTTGTACACCGGATTTGACACTGATTAGCTGGTTCAGGACTCAGGAGTGTTTAATTGTGGTTGGAGCTAAACTCTGTAGGACTGCGAGTTAGGAGACCCCTAATAATTTGGCGGGCGGTCAAAAATTCGGCACAACACCAGACTCTCCTTCATCTCCTGTAAATCTGCAGGGTTCCTCTGTTCCCTGATCGGGTTTGATTTACCGGCGGCGCGGGTCTGCGGGACTCGTTCAGCGCCACAGGGACGGTGTTGACGCTGTGGATTTAGCCTTTAATTACGAGGTTTTAAAGCGCTTTTATTAAACTTTAAGGCATGCAAAATGAAACCAATAATTCCCTCTTGTCTCAAAGGCAGTCTGTGGAGTAGAATCCCATTTCTCTGTCAGATAGGAGTCGGAGGGACCAGTTTTCCACATGTATTGTGTCATAAATAAACAAACTTTGTCATGCTCATCATGGTTGTGTCTCTTTGATCTGTAAAATATGAAAAAAGAAAAAGTTTCTTTAACTTACACCGTGTCTACACCGGATGGGACAAAGCCACCGTTGCAAATCCTTTTGTCCTCTCTCTGAGAAGTATCGCGAGTGCTATTTCTTAAACAGAACGAGGCATCAATTTACTGTCAGGGATTTGTGTTGTGTCACATCCAATGTAGACAGCATCAATAGCCGCGTTTCCATTACAGATTTGCGCAAAACTTTTGCGATATTTACTAAATGTTGATAAAAAACTTTTGCGAAATGGCGACGTCTCCATTAACCGCTGTTATGCGACTAAAATTATGCCACGTATGTTGGTAGGTTTATGCATGTATATCCCATTTGTAATGGAAGGAGACAGGCGTGATATTCAAGCATTCATTAAAATGAAAAGAGTGAAAAAATGTGTGAATTTGCACAAAGTGTTTTTTTTACTACTTTGTTATTTTGGCTTGGAATTTCGTATTTTGGAAATATGAACAGAATTTAAAAATAATTTTTATTTTATTTTTTTAGAAATGCTTTTGAAATTAAAAACGTATTGCGTTTAATAAACAAAATACATTTTTGAAATGAAGACGGCATTTGGAGTGGAGTGCAAAATAACCTGTTCCCTGAGTCCACGGCCTTTGTTGTTATTATGAGTGTACACAAATAAAAGTAGACATTTTTTAGTTCAAAATTATGTCTTGCATTTATCTTCTAGTAGTGTGAGTTTTTTCCACTATCATAAAGGAAAAAATCCATCAGAAGCACTTCTGTCGGCCATGGGTTAAAGAAAACATAGCATATTTAGTTTCATAGTTAGGCTATGTTTCAATATTAGCCCTACACTATTATTTTTTTAGTTTCATATGCTGATTATGAAGAGTGAGCAGCAGTCAGAGTAAGTGAATTTTGTTTTGTATAAATTGTATTTAAATTTTTAACTAATTGCCTGTACATTTAACAAATAAGGCTGAAACTATAGAGTCTTTCAATACATTTCTTGAATATATGTCTTAATTACCAAAAAGTTTGTGAAATTTTGATTTAGACGAATGCTATCTGTTATGAACTGCAGGCATCAATAAATTAAAAATGTATTGTGCTATGGGCACTGGAAGCCTGTTTTACGCTGAGCTTGCTTCTGTTTTTCAAACATGGAAGTGTGACAGGCACATAGGCTATATAAATCTCTAGTGTGGATAAAGGCTTGTTTTGTAAACATCACTATACAACATATTTTTCTCATTAAAACAACATATTTTCTCTTAAAAAGGACCTATGTCGTTTTAAAACGACATATCTTGTTTTAAAGACATAATGAGTGGGAAAAATTAATAGGTAGCGTAATTTACGTAATTTACGTTAGCCTAAATGCGGAAAAACAGTTTTTCGTTGCACTCTCACGGAAATGTCCTTTTTTGAATTACCTGAAAAACCACATGCGAGCCATGCGAGCGTAAAAGCTTTTTTGCGATATATGTGAGTTTTTACTAAATGAAAAACGCAGCTACTGATTATAATGTGTTCAGAACATTTTCATGGGTTTTATGTTTTTTATTTAGAAAAGAAGTGTGCAGCGGGTTTTTTTTATGTTGCTAGGCAACCCAGAAATCAGCTGTGTTGTCAGTCTAAAGTTCATTTCGCACTGGACGCGATTTGACGCACAAGGGTTTCAGCTGTTTGTGTAACGGGTGCTTCCATCCCGAACGCGAATGTGCTGCGGTGAAAAAGTTCAGTTTATTTTTTCCGCTTTGATGTTGTTTTTTTACTTTCATGGCAACAGGCTATCAACCAATCACATACAAGGAAACTATGGTGACGTCACAGAGACAATGATAGGTCTTCTGATTGCTTGTGTGTCGACACATCCTGTTTTGTTTGACAAATGGACAACGATTTAAACGACAATGTGTGGCGTAGCATTGCCAACCAGCTCGGCTATCACTGTGAGCATGTTGTGTGATTGTTATTTGTGCTTGTATAGTCCTGTGCTGTAGAAGGCTAGACTACATTTGGGATAGATAGCTAACACTATTACCGTCAAAGAGACAGAGACTGTGTTTACTTTGAAAATGTAACAAATGTAGTGAGACTACTTAGGGCCGTTTTAGGATACTATACTTTTGTTGTGTGTTGGCTACAGTTTATAGTCGAATGATTTTGACTCGTTTTCTCAGCTGTCGCCGCGAATGTTGGAGCTCTGAAACGTCACAGACGTCGCAACATTTGCGTCGCAACTGGTGTGAATGTTTTTGACGCAAAATATTCACGTTTTTTTGTTACGCGTCCGGTGTGAAAGGGTTTCAATCAAGGTAACCACAATGGAAGGCCCGCCTCTAAAAAAAAAAACTAGAATGGCGTCGGGCGATTTTCTGCTCAGAGTTGATTTTTTGTTCAACTTCAGGCATTCAGAGCGCTCCTACAAAAACACAGCAGGTGGTTAAAACGCGAGGAGCCCGGGGCACATAAACAACAAAATTGGCGCCTCTTGCTGCAAAAAATATTTGTTCTGTCTGATCGGGGGCCTTATATAGCCTTTAGTCACATCGCGACACTCGCGTTTAGTGTAGACACGGTGCAACGTTCGTAATGGTGGAGCAGATGATCGTAAGCGTCGTAACAGTGCGGCATTCCAGACGTGATTATTGGGAAAAATCCAAATTGCGATCCACCTGGACCGCAGCATTAGCATCACACTGGTTCCCTCGACAAAAAACTAATTTTCCATAGGCTTTTAGATTAATGCAAAAAAACAAGCTGTGATAAAAGTTTATGATATATACACGCAGTGTTGGGTGTAACTAGCTACTGTAATTTAATTAATTTTCCCTTGAAAAAGTAAAGGGAAAAGTAACTTCACATGTAATTGAAGTAAATACTGTGTAAAGACTGTAAAACAGTTATTTATAATACAATAGTGGAATTAACATCAAAATTTAAAGTCTAACTTTAAAATGCATGCTTTTATGTATCCTTCTCACAATAATAATTGATGTTGTTTTATATTTTTATTTATTCATGTTTAACATTCATGAATTGCTTAACTCGAGGTTGATTATAGGATTTAGAAAATAATTAAATACTTTTGGAGAGAGTAATTTAATACAGTAATCTAATTACACAATTGAAGATGTAATTAATTAGTTGCTGTTGTTTTTTTAGAGTAACTTACTCAACACTGCTTGCACGTTATGTATATACCTATTTAAATCTTTTTCAGTAAAATATCCCAAAAGCACTAAGCCAGTGTTATATTATATTGCGTTTGTGTCATTTTTATATTTTTTCCAACAGCCCAAGCATACATTCAGGCCTATAGAGCGGTGCGTAAAACCATAGACTGTATAAAATATGGATGTAGTGTATATAATTAAAGACGTATATAATTATGACAGATGAACAACTTTTATGAATTTTGAAGCTGCCGGAAGTAAAAAGCTAAACCGCGGTTCACCGACTTCATTGTCACAGCTTCCAACTCTTTCAGTTTTTATCTCAAAACAATTTCCCAAAACGTTTGAGTTAGACTAGTTTATAAGCGTGCAATTAGAAACACAACGAGAACAGTGTTTACCTTTTCGGCCTGATCATGTTTAAGTCATTTTCATAACATAACTTGAAAAAACAAAATCACGAGTGGGGTAATATATTGAAGTATTTTATGTTGAATAAAACGTGAGTGTGTCTTGACTGAGCTTGAGTTCACCTGGGGCCTGTACCATGAAGCCGGTTTAGCTGGATAGCCAGATATGTTTAAGCTTGGTTTGTTCCAATCCTGGGTTTTATGTACCATTAAAGTGGTTTGGCTTTGAGCAGTGTTCATCTCCATAGTAACTTACGCTCCGCAGCTCACCTGCTCCAGGCCAGGTTATGTTCAGGATAAGAGATCTCAAACTGAAACTGGACCAATCAGCTGTGAGCAAAGTGACACACCTCTGATGCAATAAAGCCACTCCCCCTGTTTCAACTCCCAATTAAAGGTCATTACATAGCAAATGTTTTTATAAAGACTAAAGTGTCTGGCTTTCAACAATGCTTATTTATAATAATAATAATTTTGAATGATTTATATATAATTTATGTAATTATAATACACAATTAATCAATCATTAATAGACAGGCACTTAGTTAAAATTAATGTAAATGGCCTATATAAAGGTCATTAAAATAAGCTTTAAAATGAATAAATAAAGATACAAAAATGACTACATGTGAGCTTAAATGTTCAATTCTCTCTATATATCAAGTAAACTAACTTCATAACTTTTACTTGCATTGACGTTTAAGATTTTTCTCTTTTCTTCTTGCAGTGTAAATTTGTTTAAATTCTTAATATTTTTCAATCATGTAATATTCTAAGAGAGAAATGAATCTCAGCTTTACTGATCCACATCGTGTGATTGGCTGTCACAGCTAAACTCCTAAACTCAGGATCAAAGCCTGAGTTGACAGAGAGAGTTAATGATCAGCATCATGGGACCAACAAAGCCTGAATAGATGGGTTTGGTTTTGTCAACTCGAAACTAATCCTATAACCCTGAGTTTGTTGATCTACCATCATGGTACAGACCCCAGATCTAGCCTTTCGACCAAAAACCCACCTAAAATGCTAACTCGTTTCCAAATGTACACATTTATTACGTCATACCTGACCTACTCCATTCACAAATCCGTGTTATGTTATTAATTTGTGTAATTCTTTGCAATTTGATACTACTTTTGAGCTATATTACCCTCCCCTCTTTGATAATGTTATTTATTGTTATGTTCTAACTTTGTTGTGCTTCATAGTGCAAACTTAACTTTCAAATAAAGAATAAAAAAGTGTCGATACACACTTCAGAATCTCACAGGAAGTTAGGTCATCCGGGTACTTTTGGCCTATTAATCACTGTGAATTCAGATGCTCATATTGGGCCTCAGTTATAAAAGGTTGCTTAGAAACCGTCCTACATTTTATCTTACGATCATTTCTCGAATGTGTGTACGATCCAGAAACGTATAAAACGCAAGTCTTGAAATCGTGGTTGGTTTCAGATCTCGCTTTGTAAACGCTGCATAAATTAATGTAACTAACATATAAATGAGCACCAAAGTCCAAATCCATTACTTAAAGATCGCGAGCGTCAATAATTGCTTAGGTTTCCACATACCTGCAGTTCTCCGACTCCGAACCATAGACTGTATAAACTCTGAACACACGTGCGAACGCCCTGCGGTGTCACGTGGCGCTGAGCACGTTTCCACGTCAAACGGTATTCGGACGGTGATTGTTTCTCACGTGGAAGTCTATAATTGTTTACAGTCTATGGTGTAAATCCGTAAAAACATTTGCATGCCACCTCAGTGATAAAACTCGAGAGGTGATTTATCCCAAGTTTTTGCTCACGTGGTCAATAATAATTGTAAATAAAATGTCATGCTTGGTATAATATAATAAATGCATATTTAATTTAATAATAGGAGAATAATATCCTAATTATTAAAATGTTTAAAAGCTATATAGACTCACATTATAGTTTAATTGTTTTCTGTGTTGTATTTTATCCACAAAAAAAAAAATGATGTAATTTTATTCCACATGGAAATGAACAGAAACAAGTGAATACAGCCTCTTATTTACATGAGGTAAGCATAAAGCAGCGGTTATTTTAACATATATAATAACTGCTGTAATAACAGCCCGTTTCAAATGTTACGCGATTTTCTTTTTTGAGCGGTGATGAAATTGCTCTTGTAAATCAGGGTTGCCAGGTTTTCACAACAAAACCCGCCCAATTTCAACTCAAAATAAGCCCAATCGGGTTTTTAGGGGTTCCCTGGTTAAAAAAAATGCATTCCAGGGGGTAAAATATATGTTTTTCGGCAATGTTCCCTGCTAAATCGAGCATTTCCGGCGCTAAATATAACATAAATGGTGTCACTTTAACCCGCGGACATGAAAAACAGCCTGCGGAAACGGTGTTAAAGTAGCCCAATTCCGTGGGAAAACCGCAGACTTGGCAACACTGTTGTAAATACTTGCCAACATTTCCGTCCCCTAGACCCTCATTCACCGGCTGCACACTCGTTATTGCGGTGCATTATGGGATTGAATAAATGAGTGCACTCAATAACGTCCACTATGGTTTCGGACACCACTACAAATGGCTGACCCCTCAAATAGTGCCCTATTTAAGTGTATAGGGGGCGATTTCGGATACAGCCAAGATCTTTAAAATGCATCCAAATTACAGCGAGACGCAAGCGTACGGTGCTCTGCAGGGGTCAAAAAGGATATAAACGGTGCATTTTGAAGTGGTATTCTTGAAAACTCAGAGATGTGGATTCGTACGGCAAATAACTAGCCATGACGTGGTCATGCTCAGTTCTAGTCAGATGAGTCTGGTACCGCTCCGTTGGGCTGTGATTATGGGGCGTGGTTCAACCGAACCAGGAAAGACCTTGGATAGACCCACAACCAATCAGAGCAACGGAGCGACGTGTAACTTTAGTTATCAACAGAACTCAACTGCACGGTGTTGCCAAGTCCGTGTTTTCCCCGCGGGAAGTTCTCCATGTCCGCGGGTTGAAGCGACCCCAATTATGTGATTATATAAACCCAGGAATGCGAATTTTAGCAGGCAACCTTACCAAAATAACATATTTTGCCAACCAAACGCAATTTTTTTCCGGAGAATTATGCATGAATTATGGAAAACATTAGATTTTTTAAAGATTCTTTTTATTACTTTAATATAATGCAAAAATTGAAATCCATTTAAGTTCAGTTTTATTTAAAAGTTATTTAGCTGATGCAAAAAAGATACAAAAAGATGACAATATGGAACATTGTTTTTTTATTATGTCCTGTCATGCTTTGTATATCAGCTCAGTTATTAAAAACATTAATATTACAATAACAATAAAACACATATTGTAGGAACTATAATGGTAGTTATGCGGAACCCTAGTAGCAATATGGACTGTGCTTTCCCGGCACACACTCCTCATCCCTGCTTCCACTGTCCTCTGGGATATTCCCTATTATTCTGCACTGAGTGCTTGACCTGTGCTGTCCCGTTGGAAGGCAAAATGCTAATTTGTCTCGGTATGTAAGTGTAAAGGTGCCATTTAATGCCGTAATATGTAATTTTGAACGGTTATTTATGTTGATATGTTTTTATTACGATATAAGCCAATTCAAAACATATTTGCAAAAAAAAAAAAATATATATATATACAAGTTAGTTTCTGGTGTATAAAAACTACATTTTACTCCAAATTTTAGTTTATAAAATACTAAAATGCTGTCAATCTACTGACACTGCCCTCAAGTGGTTTGGAATGAAGCGTTAATCGGTTCACTTCAAAATGAACATTTTCCGATATTTTACTCACCCTCCATCTCATCCAAGATGTTTTTTGAGGAAAACATTCCAGGATATTTCTCCTCACCATAGACTTCCATTGCAACCAAAATGTTGAAGGTCCAAATCAATGCAGCTTCAGAGGCTCTGCGCGACCCCAGCCGAGGAACAGGGTCTTATCTAGTGAAACGATCGGTCATTTTCAAAACAAACTGAAAATGAAATACTTTTTAAACTAAATTGCTCATCTTGCTTGACCTGTAAGTACTCTGTAAGTATTGCGCAATCACGTCGAAACCGTCGCACTGGACGTAGGCGGAAGTACCGTACATGCGTGATGAACGTGTGAGAAGAGATATTTAACTAGCTCAATATTAGGGAAATTCAGTTAAGCTTTGCTCCATATTTAGCTACATAAAAACTGTTAAACCAAAGTTCTAATGACTAAAGCTTAAAGCTGCACTATTTAAAACTTTTTCAGTAAAATATCCCAAAACCACTAAGCCAGTGTTATATTATATTATATTTTGTTTGTGTCATTTTTATATTTTTTCCAACAGCCCAAGCATACATTCAGGCCTATAGAGCGGTGCGTAAAACCATAGACTGTATAAACTATGGAAGTAGTGTCCGTGTCGTCACCCATAGGATTCTGAAGCGTAAAGTAGGGTCGAGCTGGCCGTTGCCATCTTAGCAGCGCGTCATCATCCGTCACTCCCGGATAACTGACAATGGGCAAAGAGGCGGACGTGGCGGAGCTTAGTGACGACTAACAGACAGCAGACAAACAGCAATCCACCTGTCACTCAAAGTGGCCACGCCCTTAATTATGCAGAACTTTAAGGCTTTATATAATGTTAACGCATGAATTATAAAAAAATTCACCCCCTCACAGTCGTCATGAAGGGTTAAATTAGCCGTATAGACCAAAACCAAAGTTTGTCCCAGTCTGTAAACATGTTTTATTCTGCTGTAAAGTTGGGCATTTTAACATGAGCTCAATGAGATTCTGCTCCCTTCTGGAGCCGGTCTCTAGTGGCCAGACGATGAACTGCAGTTTCAGTCACTTCAGTATCGGCTTCAAGAGAGACTGGAGGAGGTCGCCACGTGCGTACAACTAATTCATAAGGGGAATTTACGAATCAAATTAATAACTTATTCACTTAGACATTTTACCGCCACCTACTGGCAGTTTCAGTTTCTTATTTAGAGTATAACTTCATTATTTATTATTTTCAAATTTTGGGGATAGTTTGTCCAAAAATAAAAAATTCAGTTTATTTACATTTATTCACCTCATGTCGTTTTAAACCTGTATGACTGACTTTCTTTTTGCGGTTATTGTGAAGAATTTTGGTAATCAAAAGTTTTGGTCTGTAAATATATCTAAATACCAATTCAGATGCAGCTTGTGAAAAAATGAGAAGTTTGTGTGTAATAAATTCTGTTGAATCAAATAAAATGTCTGATGTCTGTTTGAAGCTTTTCTCATTTAACACAATAATTATATTATATTTTGGGTGGGTAATTTCTCAGCCAAATTTGATGTGCGATTAATATGCAAATAATAAGATTTATTAATTGGCACATGCAATTAATTCGATTAAACATTTTAATCATTTGAGAGTCAGTGGTTGACAATGAAACTAAACGTTTGATGGTGTGACACACACACGATGATTTCATTAAAGGTGCACTATGTAACTTTTTTTTAGTAAAATATCCAAAAACTACCAGGCCAGTGTTATATATTTTGTTCAGTCGAGTTCTTACAATATCCCAAATGTTTGCAACTATTTGTAAATCGTGGGAAAGTTGCTCTTTTAACCAATGAAGCGGGACGTGTGGGGGCGTGGCCTGTCAGTGACATCATCTCTGCGTTCCTCTCGGTTTCCGGTGTTATTCTGGAGAAGTGCTTTACTCTCACTGCAGTGTGAACAAGTGTCACAGCAGCCGCCGAGAGAACACACAGAGTAACGGCATATTCTCAACACACTCAGATGTGTGTAATATGATAACCAGAGCGGCGTTCCCTCACACTCATGAGCGGAAAAGCGGAGATGGCGCCGGCGCCTGTGGCATAATAAAAGTCCCGCTGCTCGCGAGGCGTGTGTTGTGTTCATCTCATTAACAATCGCTCCGGCGGCCTCGCTCAGCTCCACAACACTCGCCCCTGCTCTGCTTCACACTACAGTAACGTTAATAATCACATCCATGGACATGATTTCTGCCCGAGTCCCATCCCGAGTCTTTCCCACCGGCTGTGAGGTGAACACCAAACATCCCAGGATTCTAAGCTCAAACTTGGCATCATCAAACTACGCCTGTGTTTTGAATAGGCGACCGCTAGCGGATGGAAAAGTTACATAGTGCACCTTTAACTAAATCATCAAGGCACACAGTGTTTAAAGAAATACCAACATGACACCTGTGGTTCATGGATAGGGGTGTAAGTTCTTCCATCTAGAACAATTTAGACGTTACAACTTATAATAATGAACATAAGCGCTTTCACAAATACACACACTTCACTTTTGCTACACTTGCCCCATTAACTCCCATTACATTTTTCATTACTGTAAACAGTTCTCATATAGAAGTCTAAATTATCTTCGGTGGTAATAAACATCTCACATGCTGATGTACTGAACTTTAGGGAATTCATTAGAACACACATGCGCATCTGCTGAACGCGTATAAAAGCATCGGACGCTGAGGTTTTTCATCATCACAGCTCTGAGCAATGACACCAGATGGGGAGAACCAGGTCAGGTGTGGGCAAAAGTGGATGTCGGGTGACCTTTGACCTCTCAAGGGAAAGCAGCGGGGGTGGAGACTGTCACATTACGGCTGCACACTGCCACTCACACATTAAACTTTCATCTGAGACAGAAGAGCAGGTCGCCTCTGAGAGTTCAGGGATGTGAACTCTGGCCGCGCGTACAGTTTCACGGGGAATCAGTTTTTCACTGGTTTACATCATTGTGTGTGTGAGCGAGAGAAACTGTGTGTTAGATTTCATCAGCCTTGCATCAACGCTGAAAATAAGCAGAGATGGAGCGATAAAATGGTGAGTGGAGTGATGACACACTCACATCAGGCTCTGAGGGTGTGTGTGTGTGTGTGTGTCTCACGAGAGACACATTAAAGTTCAAGAGTTCATTAAAATCCAGGATGAAACAGAAGTTTACTTCTGTAATAGGACATATTTCCAGGATGCAAGTTATGAGAACTGTGAATCACATTTTTTAAATAATGACAGAGGAAATTGAAAAGTAAAATATTTATACATGATGGCCATATTTATGCACTGTTATGATGCTGATTTAAATAATAGTAAAAAAAACATATTGTGGTCTATTTCCTAAATGCATATTATTATGGAAGCTTGTTTCCACCACAAAACAAAATCCCACTATTCTGACTTTCGAGATATAAACTTTAACTCACATTTGCAACTGTTTTCAGAATTATGGGATAAAATGTCACAATTCACTTTTTTTATTTTTTTTTTCAGTGGCGGAAACAAGCATTCATATGTCATAGATCTTAACGCAAACAATTCATCCATGAGTTTCATTTTTGTTTTTAAAGGTTTTGACCTCGTAATTTTTTTATCAAAACTCCAATGGAATCGACAGACTTCTCTCTGGTGATGTAAGCAGGACTTCTCCAATCATTTAGCCATCTTAAACTCCGCCCCCACATTCAGAGCCACGCCCACATATCGATGACTTTCCAAGGACTTTAACCATGATTTTACCATGTTTTTTACATTTACCATGTTTTTACATTTACCATGTTTTTTTTACATTTACCATGAAACTACCATGTTTTTTACATTTACTATTAAACTACCATGTTTTATACATTTACCATGTTTTACATTTACCATGTTTTTACATTTACCATTAAACTACCATGTTTTATACATTTACCATGTTTTTTACATTTACCATGTTTTTACATTTACCATGAAACTACTGTTTTTTTACATTTACCATGAAACTACTGTTTTTTTTACATTTACCATGTTTTTTACATTTACCACGAAACTACTGTTTTTTTACATTAACCATTAAACTACCATGTGTTATATACATTTACCATGTTTTTTTATCATTAAACTACCATGTTTTATACATTTACCATGTTTTTTTACATTTACCATGAAACTACAGTTTTTTTTTACATTTACCATGTTTTTTACATTTACCATGAAACTACAATGTTTGTTTTACATTTACCATGTTTTGTACGTTTGTCATGTTTTTTTTTACATTTACCATGTTTTTTACATTTACCATTAAACTACCATGTTTTGTACATTTGTCATGTTTTTTTTACATTTAACATGAAACTACTGTTTTTTTACATTTACCATGTTTTATACATTTACCATGTTTTTTTTTTTACATTTAACATGAAACTACTGTTTTTTACATTTACCATGAAACTACCATGTTTTGTACATTTGCCATGTTTTTTTTACATTTAACATGAAACTACTGTTTTTTTACATTTAACATGAAACTACAGTTTTTTTACATTTACCATGTTTTTTACATTTACCATTAAACTACCATGTTTTGTACATTTGTCATGTTTTTTTTTACATTTACCATGTTTTTTACATTTACCATTAAACTACCATGTTTTGTACATTTGTCATGTTTTTTTTTACATTTACCATGTTTTTTACATTTACCATGAAACAACTGTTTTTTTTTACCATGAAACTACAGGGTTTTTTTACATTTACCATGTTTTTTACATTTACCATTAAACTACCATGTTTTGTACATTTGTCATGTTTTTTTTACATTTAACATGTTTTTTTACATTTACCATGAAACTACTGTTTTTTTACATTTACCATGAAACTACTGTTTTTTTACATTTACCATGTTTTTACATTTACCATGAAACTACTGTTTTTTACATTTACCATGTTTTTACATTTACCATTAAACTACCATGTTTTATACATTTACCATGTTTTTTTTACATTTAACATGAAACTACTGTTTTTACATTTACCATGTTTTTTACATTTACAATTAAAATACCATGTTTTGCACATTTACCATGTGTTTTACATTTACCATGAAACTACTGATTTTTTTTACACATTTACCATGTTGTTTTACATTTACCATGAAACTACTGCTTTTTTACATTTACCATGTTTTTTACATTTACAATTAAACTACCATGTTTTACACATTTACCATGTTTTTTTTACATTTACCATGAAACTACTGTTTTTTTACATTTACCATGTTGTTTTACATTTACCATGAAACTACTGCTTTTTTACATTTACCATGTTTTTTACATTTACCATGAAACTACTGCTTTTTTACATTTACCATGAAACTACCATGTTTTTTACATTTACCATGAAACTACCATGTTTTATCCATTTACCATGTTTTTTTACATTTAACATGAAACTATTTTTTTACATTTACCATTAAACTACCATGTTTTATACATTTACCATGTTTTTTTACATTTAACATGAAACTACTGTTTTTACATTTACCATTAAACTACCATGTTTTTACATTTACCATGAAACTACCATGTTTTATACATTTACCATGTTTTTTTACATTTAACATGAAACTATTTTTTTTTACATTTACCATGAAACTACCATGTTTATACATTTACTATTTAACTACCATGTTTTTTACATTTACCATGAAACCACTGTTTTTTTACATTTACCATGAAACTACTGCTTTTTTACATTTACCATGTTTTTTTACATTTACCATGAAACTAATGTTTTTTTTACATTTACCATGTTTTTTACATTTACCATGAAACGACCATGTTTTATACATTTACCATGTTTTTTTTACATTTACCATGAAACTACTGTTTTTTTACATTTACCATGAAACTACTGTTTTTTTACATTTACCATGAAACTACTGTTTTTTTACATTTACCATGAAACTACTGTTTTTTTACATTTACCATGTTTTTTTACATTTACCATGAAACTACTGTTTTTACATTTACCATGTTTTTACATTTACCATGAAACTACTGTTTTTTTACATTTACCATGTTTTTTTACATTTACCATGAAACTACCATGTTTTTTACATTTACCATTAAACTACCATGTTTTTACATTTACCATGAAACTACTGTTTTTTTACATTTACCATGTTTTTTACATTTACCATGAAACTACTGTTTTTTTTTACATTTACCATGTTTTTACTCCATGTTTTGTTTTTACATTTCATGGAACAACGTTTCTTTTTTTACATTTAAAAATGTAAAAGCAAGTCCCCACCCAACATGTTTTCTTTTTCGATAATTTGTTACCAACGATTTTAAAAATAAAGGTTCCAAAAGAGGGTTTTGCAAGGACAATGGTAAATGGTGGTACTTTTGAAAGTACCATGTTAAATCCATTTTATATTTCAAAGTACCATAGTAATACTATAACAATTACCATTACTGTACCATTGTACTACCACAGTACTTCTTGTAAAAATTACCATTGGACATGGTGAAAAAACATAGTATTACAATGAAGTTTTTTAATATTTATACAATATAAAATAATATAAACAGTATAATATAAAGCATATATATATATATATATATATATATATATATATATATATATATATATATATATATATATATATATATATATATATATATAATAAAACAAAAGATGTGAACCTTCCATCTTTAAAACAGTCAGGCAATTACATGAGCAGAGACACACACAGTTAATTTTACTCGTCTTTCCATCTGTTTGCGTATTTCTCTGTTGATTTCTCCATTTGACGTCTCATTTCTCATTTTCTTTCCATCTGTGAATGTTACATAAAGATCCTGCAGCAAAACATCCCAGGAATAATTCACTCCCAAATGACAGTTTTAATTATGTTCTCATCGTTATGTCATTTTAAACCTGTAGGATGTTCTATGAGGAAGACGAAAGGAGACACTTGGCTTCACTGTGAAAAAGAGCAGCGTGAACATTCAGATAAATCTCTTCTTTTGTGCTCCATGGAAAAAAGAATGCCATACGGGTTTGTAACAACATGATGGTGAGTAAATTATCATTATTAGCAGATTTCTTTCTCTAAACTGTGCTAAACACACACTAACACTCCTCCACAAGCGTGTCGTCTCTGTGGTGTATTATAATTGGAGCTGCTCCGGGCGTCCGCTGACAGACAGCCATGAGAAAAATGAACTATGACAGGAGGAGGGAAATTAATGAAGAAAATCAATCAAAATCACTGCATAAATACACACACACACTCGGCCTGCAGGTCTGTGGTTTCCTAACACACGGCATTCCTCTGTTCTGTTTCCTGTTTTGCAGTTTGATTGTGTGTGTGTGAGAACAAGAGACAGAGACGGTCACCCACTCTCATAAATAACACACACAAACACGCACAAACACACAAGTACAAGAAATCCATGTTTTTTTTACATTTAACATTACATTTACCCTGGAACTACCACGTTTTTTACATGTACCCTGGAACTACCACGTTTTTTACATGTACCCTGGAACTACCACGTTTTTTTACATGTACCCTGGAACTACCACGTTTTTTCCAATTACCCTGGAACGACCAAGTTTTTACATTTACCCTGGAACTACCACATTTTTACATTTACCCTGAACTACCACGTTTTTACATTTACTCTGGAATGACCACGTTTTTACATTTTACTCTGGAACTACCATGTTTTTTACATTTACCCTGGAACGACCATGTTTTTTACATTTACCCTGGAACTACCACGTTTTTTTACATTCACCCTGGAACTGCCACGTTTTTTATATGTACCCTGGAACGACCACGTTTTTTACATTTACCCTGGAACTACCACGTTTTTTACATTTACCCTGGAACTACCACGTTTTACGTTTACCCTGAAACTACCAAGTTTTTTACATTTACCCTGGAACTACCACGTTTTTACGTTTATCCTGGAACGACCAAGTTTTTTACATATACCCTGGAACTACCACGTTTTTATACATTTACCCTGGAACGACCAAGTTTTTATACATTTACCCTGGAACGACCAAGTTTTTTACATTTACCCTGGAACTACCACGTTTTTACGTTTACCCTGGAACTACCACGTTTTTACATTTACCCTGGAACTACCACGTTTTTTACATTTACCCTGGAACTACCACGTTTTTTTACATGTACCCTGGAACGACCACGTTTTTTACATTTACTCTGGAACTGCCACGTTTTTTACATTTACCCTGGAACTACCACGTTTTTACATGTACCCTGGAACTGCCACGTTTTTTAAATGTACCCTGGAACGACCACGTTTTTTACATTTACCCTGGAAATACCACGTTTTTTACATTTACCCTGGAATGACCACGCTTTTTACATTTACCCTGGAATACCACGTTTTTACATTTACCCTGGAATGACCACGTTTTTACATTTACCCTGGAACGACCATGTTTTTACATTTACCCTGGAACTTACATTTACCCTGGAACTACCACATTTTTACATTTACCCTGGAACTACCACGTTTTTTTACATTCACCCTGGAACTGCCACGTTTTTACATGTACCCTGGAACTACGTTTTTTTTACCCTGGAACTACCACGTTTTTACATTTTACCCTGGAACTACCACGTTTTTACATTTACCCTGGAACTACCACGTTTTTACATTTACCCTGGAAACTACCACATTTTTACGCTTTACCCTGGAACTACCACTTTTTACGCTTACCCTGGAACTACCAAGTTTTTACATTTACCCTGGAACTACCACGCTTTTTACGTTTACCCTGGAACTACCACGTTTTTTTTTCATTTACCCTGGAACTACCACGTTTTTACGTTTACCCTGGAACGACCAAGTTTTTTACATTTACCCTGGAACTACCAAGTTTTTTACATTTACCCTGGAACTACCACGTTTTTTACATTTACCCTGGAACTACCACGCGTTTTTACATTTACCCTGGAACTGACCACGTTTTTACATTTACCCTGGAACGACCAAGTTTTTACATTTACCCTGGAACTACCACGTTTTTACGTTTACCCTGGAACTACCACGTTTTTGTCATTTATCCTGGAACGACCACGTTTTTACATTTACCCTGGAACGACCACGTTTTTACATTTACCCTGGAACGACCACGTTTTTACATTTACCCTGGAACTACCACGTTTTTACGTTTACCCTGGAACTACCATGTTTTTGTCATTTATCCTGGAACGACCACGTTTTTACATTTACCCTGGAACGACCACGTTTTTTACATTTACCCTGGAACTACCACGTTTTTTTACATTTACCCTGGAACGACCAAGTTTTTTCCATTTACCCTGGAACGACCACATTTTTACATTTACCCTGGAACTACCACGTTTTTTACATTTACCCTGGAACTACCACGTTTTTACATTTACCCTGGAACTACCACGTTTTTTACATTTACCCTGGAACTACCACGTTTTTTACATTTACCCTGGAACTACCACGTTTTTACATTTACCCTGGAACTACCACGTTTTTACATTTACTCCGGAACTACCACGTTTTTAAAATTTACCCTGGAACTACCACGTTTTTACATTTACCCTGGAACTACCATGTTTTTACATTTACCCTGGAACTACCACGTTTTTACATTTACCCTGGAACTACCACGTTTTTGTCATTTATCCTGGAACTACCACGTTTTTACATTTACCCTGGAACTACCACGTTTTTTACATTTACCCTGGAACTACCACGTTTTTACGTTTACCCTGGAACTACCATGTTTTTACATTTACCCTGGAACTACCACGTTTTTACATTTACCCTGGAACTACCACGTTTTTTTTAATTTACCCTGGAACTACCACGTTTTTACATTTACCCTGGAACGACCAAGTTTTTTACATTTACCCTGGAACTACCACGTTTTTTTACATTTACCCTGGAACTACCACGTTTTTACATTTACCCTGGAACTACCACGTTTTTTACATTTACCCTGGAACTACCACGTTTTTATGTTTACCCTGGAACTGACCAAGTTTTTTCCATTTACCCTGGAACTGACCACGTTTTTACATTTACCCTGGAACTACCACCACGTTTTTACATTTACCCTGGAACTACCACGTTTTTACATTTACCTGGAACTACCACGTTTTTACATTTACCCTGGAACTACCACGTTTTTACATTTACCCTGGAACTACCACGTTTTTACATTTACCCTGGAACTACCATGTTTTTTACATTTACCCTGGAACTACCACGTTTTTTATTTACCCTGGAACTACCACGTTTTTACATTTACCCTGGAACTACCACGCTTTTACATTTACCCTGGAACTACCACGTTTTTACATTTTACTCGAACTACCATGTTTTTACATTTACCCTGGAACTACCACGCTTTTTACATTTACCCTGGAACTACCACGTTTTTAATTTACCCTGGAACTACCACGTTTTTACATTTACCCTGGAACTACCACGTTTTTTACGTTTACCCTGGAACGACCAAGTTTTTTACATTTACCCTGGAACTACCACGTTTTTACATTTACCCTGGAACGACCACGTTTTTACATTTACCCTGGAACTACCACGTTTTTACGCTTTACCCTGGAAATACCACGTTTTTACATTTACCCTGGAACTACCACGTTTTTACATTTACCCTGGAACTACCACGCTTTTTTTTACCCTGGAACTACCACGTTTTTACATTTACCCTGGAACTACCACGTTTTTTACATTTACCCTGGAACTACCACGTTTTTTTACATTTACCCTGGAACTACCATGTTTTTACGTTTACCCTGGAGCGACCAAGTTTTTCCATTTACCCTGGAACGACCACGTTTTGGAACTACCACGTTTTTACGTTTACCCTGGAACTACCACGTTTTTACATTTACCCGAACTACCACGCTTTTTACATTAACCCTGGAACTACCACATTTTTACATTTACCCTGGAACTACCAAGTTTTTTACATTTACCCTGGAACGACCAAGTTTTTTACATTTACCCTGGAACTACCACGTTTTTTACATTTACCCTGGAACTACCACGTTTTTTACATTTACCCTGGAACTACCACGTTTTTACGTTTACCCTGGAACTACCACGTTTTTACATTTACTCCGGAACTACCACGTTTTTACATTTTTCCTGGAACTACCACGTTTTTACATTTACCCTGGAACTACCACGTTTTTTACATTTACCCTGGAACTACCACGTTTTTTACATTTACCCTGGAACTACCACGTTTTTACATTTACCCTGGAACTACCACGTTTTTTACATTTACCCTGGAACTACCACATTTTTTACATTTACCCTGGAACTACCACGTTTTTTACATTTACCCTGGAACTACCACGTTTTTACATTTACCCTGGAACTACCACGTTTTTATGTTTACCCTGGAACTACCACATTTTTACGTTTATCCTGGAACTACCACGTTTTTACATTTACCCTGGAACTACCACGTTTTTACATTTTACCCTGGAACTACCACGTTTTTATATTTACCTTTGAACTACCATGTTTTTTACATTTACCCTGGAACTACCACGTTTTTTACATTTACCCTGGAACTACCACGTTTTTTACATTTACCCTGGAACTACCACGTTTTTACATTTACCCTGGAACTACCACGTTTTTTACATTTACCCTGGAACTACCACGTTTTTTACATTTACCCTGGAACTACCACGTTTTTTATATTTACCCTGGAACTACCAAGTTTTTTACATTTACCCTGGAACGACCAAGATTTTTACATTTACCCTGGAACTACCACGCGTTTTTACATTTACCCTGGAACTACCACGTTTTTACGTTTACCCTGAAACTACCAAGTTTTTTACATTTACCCTGGAACTACCACATTTTTACGTTTATCCTGGAACTACCAAGTTTTTTTAATTTACCCTGGAACTACCACGTTTTTACGTTTACCCTGGAACTACCACGTTTTTGTCATTTATCCTGGAACTACCACGTTTTACATTTACCCTGGAACGACCACGTTTTTTACATTTACCCTGGAACGACCAAGTTTTTTACATTTACCCTGGAACTACCACGTTTTTTACGTTTACCCTGGAACTACCACGTTTTTACATTTACCCTGGAACTACCACGTTTTTTACATTTACCCTGGAACGACCAAGTTTTTTACATTTACCCTGGGATTACCACGTTTTTACGTTTACCCTGGAACTACCACGTTTTTGTCATTTATCCTGGAACGACCACGTTTTTACATTTACCCTGGAACGACCACGTTTTTTACATTTACCCTGGAACGACCACGTTTTTTACATTTACCCTGGAACTACCACGTTTTTTACATTTACCCTGGAACTACCATGTTTTTTACATTTACCCTGGAACTACCACGTTTTTACATTTACCCTGGAACGACCACGTTTTTTACATTTACCCTGGAACTACCACGTTTTTTTACATTTACCCTGGAATGACCAAGTTTTTTCCATTTACCCTGGAACGACCACATTTTTTACATTTACCCTGGAACTACCACGTTTTTACATTTACCCTGGAACTACCACGTTTTTACGTTTACCCTGGAACTACCAAGTTTTTTTAATTTACCCTGGAACTACCACGTTTTTACGTTTACCCTGGAACTACCACGTTTTTTACATTTACCCTGGAACTACCAAGTTTTTTACATTTACCCTGGAACTACCACGTTTTTACATTTACCCTGAACAACCACGTTTTTACATTTACCCTGGAACTACCATGTTTTTACATTTACCCTGGAACTACCACGTTTTTACGTTTACCCTGGAACTACCACGTTTTTGTCATTTATCCTGGAACGACCACGTTTTTACATTTACCCTGGAACTACCACGTTTTTACATTTAACCCTGGAACTACCACGTTTTTACATTTACTCGAACTACCATGTTTTTACATTTACCCTGGAACTACCACGTTTTTACATTTACCCTGGAACTACCACGCTTTTTAATTTATCCTGGAACTACCACGTTTTTACATTTACCCTGGAACTACCACGTTTTTACATTTACCCTGGAACTACCAAGTTTTTTACATTTACCCTGGAACTACCATGTTTTTTCATTTATCCTGGAACTACCACGTTTTTACATTTACCCTGGAACTACCACGTTTTTACATTTACCCTGGAACTACCACGCTTTTTATGTTTACCCTGGAAACGACCAAGTTTTTTCCATTTACCCTGGAATGACCACATTTTTACGTTTACCCTGGAACTACCACGTTTTTACATTTACCCTGGAACTACCACGTTTTTAAATTTACCATGTTTTTACATTTACCCTGGAACTACCACGCTTTTACATTTACCCTGGAACTACCACGTTTTTACATTTACCCTGGAACTACCACGTTTTTACATTTACCCTGGAACAACCACGCTTTTACATTTACCCTGGAACTACCATGTTTTTACATTTACCCTGGAACTACCACGTTTTTACATTTACCCTGGAACTACCACGTTTTTTTTTACATTTATCCTGGAACTACCACGTTTTTACATTTACCCTGGAACTACCACGTTTTTACGTTTACCCTGGAACTACCACGTTTTTACATTTACTCGAACTACCATGTTTTTTACATTTACCCTGGAACTACCACGTTTTTACATTTACCCTGGAACTACCACGCTTTTTAATTTATCCTGGAACTACCACGTTTTTACATTTACCCTGGAACTACCACGTTTTTACATTTACCCTGGAACGACCAAGTTTTTACATTTACCCTGGAACGACCATGTTTTTACATTTACCTGGGAACGACCACGTTTTTACATTTACCCTGGAACTACCAAGTTTTTACATTTACCCTGGAAATACCACGTTTTTACATTTACCCTGGAACTACCACGTTTTTACATTTACCCTGGAACTACCACGTTTTTACATTTACCCTGGAACTACCACGTTTTTACATTTACCCTGGAACTACCACGTTTTTACATTTATCCTGGAACTACCACGTTTTTTTACATTTACCCTGGAACTACCATGTTTCTACGTTTACCCTGGAACTACCACGTTTTTCCATTTACCCTGGAACGACCACGCTTTGGAACTACCACGTTTTTACGTTTACCCTGGAACTACCACGTTTTTACATTTACTCCGGAACTACCACGTTTTTACATTAACCCTGGAACTACCACATTTTTACAGTTACCCTGGAACTACCAAGTTTTTACATTTACCCTGGAACGACCAAGTTTTTTACATTTACCCTGGAACTACCACGTTTTTACATTTACCCTGGAACTACCACGTTTTTTACATTTACCCTGGAACTACCACGTTTTTTACATTTACCCTGGAACTACCACGTTTTTACATTTACCCTGGAACTACCACGTTTTCACATTTTCCTGGAACTACCACGTTTTTACATTTACCCTGAACTACCACGTTTTTACATTTACCCTGGAACTACCACGTTTTTACATTTACCCTGGAACTACCACGTTTTTACATTTACCCTGGAACTACCACGCTTTTTACATTTTACCCTGAACTACCACATTTTTACATTTACCCTGGAACTACCACGCTTTTTTACATTTACCCTGGAACTACCACGCTTTTTTACATTTACCCTGGAACTACCATGCGTTTTTACATTTACCCTGAACTACCACGTTTTTACATTTACCCTGGAAGTACCACATTTTTACATTTACCCTGGAACTACCACGCTTTTTACATTTACCCTGGAACTACCACGTTTTTACATTTACCCTGAACTACCACGCTTTTTACATTTACCTTTGAACTACCATGTTTTTTACATTTACCCTGGAACTACCACGTTTTTTACATTTACCCTGGAACTACCACGTTTTTTACATTTACCCTGGAACTACCACGCTTTTTACATTTACCCTGAACTACCACGCTTACGCTTACCCTGGAAACGACCACGCTTTTTACATTTACCCTGAACTACCACGCTTATGTGTACCCTGGAACGACCAAGTTTTTTCCATTTACCCTGAACGACTACATTTTTTACATTTACCCTGGAAGTACCACGCTTTTTTACATTTACCCTGGAACTACCACGCTTACCCTGGAATTACCACGCTTAAATTTAATTCGAACTACCACGCTTTTTACATTTACCCTGAACTACCACATTTTTTACATTTACCCTGAACTACCACGCTTACGCTTACCCTGGAACTACCACGCTTACACATTTACTCGAACTACCATGTTTTTTACATTTACCCTGGAACTACCACGTTTTTACATTTACCCTGGAACTACCACGCTTTTTTATTTATCCTGGAACGACCATGTTTTTTTACATTTACCCTGGAACTACCACGCTTTACGCTTTACCCTGGAACTACCACGCTTTTACATCTACTCGAACTACCATGTTTTTTACATTTACCCTGGAACTACCACGCTTTTTACATTTACCCTGGAACTACCACGCTTTTTTATTTATCCTGGAACTACCACGCTTTTTTTTACATTAACCCTGGAACTACCACGCTTTTTACGCTTACCTGGAACGACCAAGTTTTTTACATTTACCCTGAACGACCATGTTTTTTACATTTACCCAGGAACGACCATGTTTTTACATTTACCTTGGAACTACCACGCTTTTTACATTTACCCTGGAACTACCACGCTTTACGCTTACCCTGAAATACCACGCTTACATTTACTCCGGAACTACCATGTTTTTTACATTTACCCTGGAACTACCACGCTTTTACATTTACCCAGGAACTACCACGTTTTTCATTTATCCTGGAACTACCACGCTTTTTTTTTTTACATTTACCCTGAACTACCATGTTTTTATGTTTACCCTGGAACGCGACCACGTTTTTCCATTTACCCTGGAACGACCACGCTTTTTTACATTTACCCTGAACTACCACGCTTTTACGTTTACCCTGAACTACCACGTTTTTACATTTACCTGGATCTACCACGCTTTACATTTACCCTGAACCACCAAGTTTTTACATTTACCCTGAACTACCACGCTTTTTTACATTTACCCTGGAACTACCACGCTTTTACATTTACCCTGGAACTACCACGTTTTTTACATTTACCCTGGAACTACCACGTTTTTACATTTACCCTGGAACTACCACGCTTTTACGCCCCTGGAACGACCACGCTTTACATTTACCCTGGAACTACCACGCTTTTATGTGTACCCTGGAACGACCAAGTTTTTTCCATTTACCCTGGAACGACCACATTTTTTACATTTACCCTGGAACTACCACGTTTTTTTACATTTACCCTGGAACTACCACGCTTTTACGCTTACCCTGGAACTACCACGCTTTTTAAATCTCTCGAACTACCACGCTTTACATTTACCCTGGAACTACCACGCTTTTTACATTTACCCTGGAACTACCACGCTTTACGCTTACCCTGGAACTACCACGCTTTTTACACATTTCTCGAACTACCATGTTTTTTACATTTACCCTGGAACTACCACGCTTTTTTACATTTACCCTGGAACTACCACGCTTTTTTATTTATCCTGGAACGACCATGTTTTTACATTTACCCTGAACTACCACGCTTTTACGTTTACCCTGGAACTACCACGCTTTTACATCTACTCCGAACTACCATGTTTTTTACATTTACCCTGGAACTACCACGTTTTTACGTTTACCCTGGAACTACCATGTTTTTTTATTTATCCTGGAACTACCACGCTTTTTTACATTAACCCTGGAACTACCACGTTTTTACGTTTACCCTGGAAACGACCAAGTTTTTACATTTACCCTGGAACGACCATGTTTTTTACATTTACCCAGGAACCACCATGTTTTTTACATTTACCTTGAACTACCACGCTTTTTTACATTTACCCTGGAACTACCACGTTTTACGTTTACCCTGGAAATACCACGTTTTTACATTTACTCCGAACTACCATGTTTTTTACATTTACCCTGGAACTACCACGTTTTTTACATTTACCCTGGAACTACCACGTTTTTTTCATTTATCCTGGAACTACCACGTTTTTTTTTACATTTACCCTGGAACTACCATGTTTTTATGTTTACCCTGGAATCACGACGTTTCCATTTCCATTTACCCTGGAACGACCACGCTTTTTACATTTACCCTGAACTACCACGCTTTACGCTTACCCTGGAACTACCACGTTTTACATTTACTCTGGATCTACCACGCTTTTTACATTTACCCTGGAACGACCAAGTTTTTACATTTACCCTGGAACTACCACGCTTTTTACATTTACCCTGAACTACCACGTTTTTACATTTACCCTGGAACAACCACGTTTTTTACATTTACCCTGGAACTACCACGTTTTTTACATTTACCCTGGAACGACCAAGTTTTTTACATTTACCCTGGAACTACCACGTTTTTTTACATTTACCCTGGAACTACCATGTTTTTACATTTACCCTGAAACGACCACGTTTTTACATTTACCCTGGAACTACCACGTTTTTTACATTTACCCTGGAACTACCACGTTTTTTACATTTACCCTGGAACTACCACGTTTTTTACATTTACCCTGGAACGACCACGATTTTTACATTTACCCTTGAACGACCACGTTTTTTACTACCATTTACTACCATTAACTACCATCCATCCATCCATGGGTCATGGGGCAACAGTCTAAGCAGAGACGCCAAGAGTTGCCTCTCCCGAGCCACTTCCTCCAGCTCTTCCGGGGGAACCCCGTGGCGTTTTTAAATTTACCCTGGAACTGCCATGTTTTTTACATTTATCCTGGCACAACCACCTTTGTTTGTTTTTGTACATTTATCCTGGAACTACCATGTTTTTATATTTACCATAGTAATACCATATTTTGTCATTTACAGTACCATGGTATTATCATGTTTTTTTGGACATTATAGTAATAACTTGCTATCTCTTAAGTACACTCATTTTACTTTTTACTGCTGTCCAGTTACAGGTGGACGCTGTAGCTGTGTGTGTGTAAGGGGATTAAAGGTCAGCGTTTTGATTTATGTTGCAGTTCAGATTTAAAATTGCACATAACCGCTAGAATTCAGTATTTACACACAAACACACACACTGACCTTTGATGTGCGGATAAAAAGCCTCTCCATCTGAAAAGTCAAGAAGCTCCAAAACTCTGACTGTGTTTGGGAAAAGCCTCCAGCAAAAGGGCAACTAATCAGATCGCACGATTCACCCTCAAGAAAAGAGACACGGAAACAGGATAATGTCAGTCTAAATGAGTGTGTGTGTGGTCTGACATCACAGCGACTAGACACACACACACACACACACTTCAACACAACTGCAGACCTCATATAAAACAAAACAACAGCAGTACCGTGGTACCGTGATGGTATCAGATGGTAAAAACCATGGTACTATGTGATCGCCATATGCATGTACATTAGTATTTAATATGAATAGCTTGGCGATGTTTTGCTCCATGTGAAAATCCTAGAGAAGAGCCGTGGCGCTCAGGAATGAATGAGGATGTTTCTGTTGCTCTGTAAAGGAAAAGGAGGATCAAAGGAGAAACGCGGCAGCCATCATTTACCAGCATCTGCATCCTGATCTCACACACATCATAGAGGTCAAAGGTCACGCGTCATACCTGCTGCTGTACTGATCACTCCAGAGGGCAGGTGGCCTCTATAACATGAGTGTAGGTCAAAGGTCGTCAGTGGAACCTGCTGACGTTCAGACAAACTGACAGATGAAAGCTGCATACTGCACAGTACGTACCGCATACTCATACATCCCCACTTGTATGAAAAAATAAAGGTTTCAATCAGTAGTACAGTATGTTACACTGTTGTCACATGACCTGCTTATTATACGAGAAAGAAGACATTATTTTACAATTTTAATGACATTTTGTGTAAAAAAAAGGCCTTTATTTTGTGTATTACAGAACAGTTTCGACTCTAAATTCGAATAGTATGAGACGTTCAATGTGCAACGTGATGAGGTTATGTGTCTATCTTTATCACTGCGTATCACTTCACAAAATCAGCAGAATCATTAAGAAAGACACTTACGTTGGGCTATTTTGAGTCAGTTAGCAACCACATAGCAACAACTCCGAACATTTTAGCATCACTGCTTTAGAACAGTCTATCATCAAAATCTAAAATATTTCCCTCATATTTTGATGGTTTAGTCGTCTTGGCTTCCTTGCCACTTGCAGCAACTGTTTTCCTCTCGGAAGCTTTGTGTTTAGTAGAGCTAATCTAATAAAATAACAACAATCAATATTTTGTGTTCAGTATTTTATTGTGTGGGAAGTGCAAGTGTGCGGTGTAATATAAACACATACAAAACATGTAGTGCTATGACATAAAATGATTATAATATCTGTGTGGATCGCTCACATTATGAATCGATTGTGGAAATATCTCTGTGTATGTGTGTGTGTGTGTGTTACTGCTGTTTGAGGAAGAGTGCCGCTCCGCTCTGGATCCATGTGTCATGATCTCCGGCACACGGCAGCTGCACGTTTGTCACCACACACAGACGCTCGGCGCTGCTGTACACAGGCAGAGAGATGCACTCATCTGGAGAATAACTTCCCACGGTGTTCTGAAACACACACACATACACACACACTATAATCTACAACTACCACTGGAAACATCATAGAAATGTTATTATACTATGGGGCTGTTGAATGCTTGAATCTGATTGGCTGACGAACGTTCCAAGGTGTATTTTCAGGGAAACGCACGGCTAAAGTAGTTCCAGCAGGTTTTGACCACATTACAGTTCCATATCACTACGCCAAATGATTTCCGCTACTTTCCGCCTACAACAGCAAAAGAACTAAAACCCACAATGACACTGACCAAGCAAATACATATAGCAAACAATAGGATAAAAAAAAAAAACCTATATTTTTATTTAGAAACACATATTCTCTCTCTCTCTCTCTCTCTCTCTCTCTCTCTCTCTCCCACTGAAACACACACACACACACAACACACAAAACACACACGCACAGAAATGTGCTGTCAGTGCCGCTCTGACGAGTTTATCAGTAAAATACTTTAGTAACTTAAAAGCTACATGACATTTCTCACTAGCGAGGTAATAACAGCGCTGTTCTTGATGCAAGTTTCCACAAGTCTTTAGCCTAGGAGGTGTTTATCAGGTAATTTACCCTTAAGTTTACTGCAGTAGGTACACCGATCAGGCATAACATCCTAATATTGTGGTCCTCCTTTTGCTGCCAAAACAGCCCTGACCCGTCGAGGCATGGACTCCACTAGACCCCTGAAGGTGTGCTGTGGCACCAAGATGTTAGCAGCAGATCCTTTAAGTCCTGTAAGTTGCGAGGTGGGGCCTCCATGGATCGGACTTGTTTGTTCAGCACATCCCACAGATCCTCGACTGGATTGAGATCTGGGGAATTTGGAGGCCAAGTCAACACCTCCAAGCTTCACACTACAGTAACGTTAATAATCACATCCATGGAAATGATTTCTGCCCGAGTCCCATTCCGATTCTTTTCCCACCGGCTGTGAGGTGAACACCACATGTCCCAGGATTCTGCGCTCAAACTTGGCATCATCAAACTACGCCTGTGTTTTGAATAGGCGACCTCTAGCGGATGGAAAAGTTACATAGTGCACCTTTAATAACTGCATTATCAGTGGCTCAAACTTCTGTTATGAGCTCTAAAATGTTTTGGAATTAGCAACGGAGGCTTGGGATGAGATGCGCAAGAAATTAGTCCTGCACACAAGAGCGTTTTAAGGACAAAACCTGACAAACTTCTTGAAATAAATAATCTGAACAATGTCTTAAGGTGTGGTTACTGCAGTATAAGACTCCGGTCCATTGAATTATTAGAAAATAACACACCCGAGGTGGTAATGCAGCCACGAAGTGGATTATTCCATAATTATTAAACAGCTTTCTGGAATACTTGATTCTGATTGGTCCGTCGCAACATTCCGAGGTTATTCCCCAATAACAACCGTTGCCAATAGCAACACAAAATAACAACCTGCCCTTCCGGGTATCTGAAGTCTGCTGCCATTTTGCATCTCTGGTATATTTATCGATTGTATTGAAAATTAAATTGGAGAATTAATAGCACTTATATTTATATTTTGTACATATAATGTACATTATGTTCATATTTCTTGTCCCCATAGTTATTTATGTGGTGAAAAGCCATGTAATAAGTGATATGACTGTACTTTATCCCTTAAATGTTTGTCTAGTTTGATCTGGTTTAGTCGTCTTGGCTAAAAGCCACTTGCTAGCAACTGTTTTCCTCTCGGAAGCTTTGTGTTTAGTAGGCTAATAAAATATTTGAACAACAATCAATATTTTGTGTTCAATTATTTACTTGTGTGGGAAGTGTGCGGTGTAATAAACAGGATAATGTACATCCAGCTGGTTGTTTATCGCAGAATAAACCCTTTCTGTCTCTCGCCGGGGTTCTGATCACCCCTCGGGGGTTTATTCAGCGATAACAACCGGCTGGATGTACATTATCCCTTCCGTAAAGGGTAAAAGTGTGTGTGTTACCTGTGGGATCCAGGCCATGTGACACGCAGGGACGGCAGACACACTGGGAGAGTCGTGATGGCTTTCAGACAGACGGCTTCCATCGAAACTACAGCCTTCCAACTGCAAACCGCCAACCTAGAGAGAGAGAGAGAGAGTTAACATGGACTGGAGAAGTTCAGTTTAATCATGTTAAACACACATTCATCCCCACTTGTACCTTCACTTGTAGTTTCGCTTCAGTAATCTGACCCCTCCATGACGTAACAAACTTCAGACTGTCCATAGAGCAGCTCATCAACCTAAAACACATCATTTAAAAAATAAAACAAACCTATATTTTTATTCATAGTCTCTACAAGTCACTCGCTAACTCTACACCTTCATTTAAATTGCCCATTGGCTACTGTACCTTTAAGACTTCTGTATATGTTAGGTAGATTACATAACTCTCGCACATTTACTAAGATAAAGTGATGTTACCTCAGGTTTTAGTGTAGCAGGTGTACAGTGATGTGTGTTATCTCTAAATTCAGATTCGCAGGTTTAGGGGACTCAAGCTACCTCAGTTAATTTAGCCTGTGTATGTGATGCAAGTTTCCACAAGTCTTTAGCCTAGGAGGTGTTTATCAGGTAATTTACCCTTAAGTTTACTGCAGTAGGTACACCGATCAGGCATAACATCCTAATATTGTGGTCCTCCTTTTGCTGCCAAAACAGCCCTGACCCGTCGAGGCATGGACTCCACTAGACCCCTGAAGGTGTGCTGTGGCACCAAGATGTTAGCAGCAGATCCTTTAAGTCCTGTAAGTTGCGAGGTGGGGCCTCCATGGATCGGACTTGTTTGTTCAGCACATCCCACAGATCCTCGACTGGATTGAGATCTGGGGAATTTGGAGGCCAAGTCAACACCTCCAACTCGTTGTTGTGCGCCTCAAACCAGTGAACCCTGCTCTGCTTCACACTACAGTAACGTTAATAATCACATCAATGGACATGATTTCTGCCCGAGTCCCATTCCGATTCTTTTCCACCGGCTGTGAGGTGAACACCAAACATCCCAGGATTCTGCGCTCAAACTTGGCATCATCAAACGACGCCTGTGTTTTGAATAGGCGACCGCTAGCGGATGGAAAAGTTACATAGTGCACCTTTAATAACTGCATTATCAGTGGCTCAAACTTCTGTTACGAGCTCTAAAATGTTTTGGAATTAGCAACGGAGGCTTGGGATGAGATGCGCAAGAAATTAGTCCTGCACACAAGAGCGTTTTAAGGACAAAACCTGACAAACTTCTTGAAATAAATAATCTGAACAATGTCTTAAGGTGTGGTTACTGCAGTATAAGACTCCGGTCCATTGAATTATCAAACCATTCCTGAAGCAATTGTTCTGGAGCCACAAAGCTGAAGAGCCACAGCCACCAGGGAATACCGTTTCCATGAAAGGGTGTACATGGTCTGCAACAATGCTTAGGTAGGTGGTGTGTGTCACAGTAACATCCACATGGATGGCAGGACCCAAGGTTTTCCAGGAGAACATTGCCCAAAGCATCACACTGCCTCCGCCGGCTCGCCTTCTTCCCATAGTGCATCCTGGGGCCATGTGTTCCCCAGGTAAGCGAAACACACACCCGGCCATCCACGTGATGTAAAAGAAAACGTGATCCATCAGACCAGGCCACCTTCTTCCATTGCTCCGTGGTCCAGTTCTGATGCTCACGTGCCACTGTTGGTGCTTTCGGCGGGGTCAGGGGTCAGCATGGGCACCCTGACTGGTCAGCGGCTATGCCGCCCCATACACAACAAACTGCGATGCACTGTGTATTCTGACACCTTTCTATCAGAACCAGCATTAACTTCTTGAGCAGTTTGAGCTCCAGTAGCTCGTCTGTTTGATCGGACCACACGGGCCAGCCTTCGCTCCCCACGTGTATCAATGAGCCTGAGCCGCCCATGACCCTGTGGCCGGTTCTCCACTGTTCCTTCCTTGGAGCACTTTTGATAGATCCTGACCACTGCAGACCGGGAACACCCCACAAGAGCTGCAGTTTGGTCGTCAGCAGCCATATAACCCTGTAGCCCAAAACTGGTTTTCCACTGAACCTAAGCAGGGCTGAGCCTGGTTAGTACATGGATGGGAGACCTCCTGGGAAAACTAGGTAGCTGCTGGTAGAGGTGTTAGTGAGGCCAGCAGGGGGCGCTCACCCTGTGGTCTGTGTGGGTCCTAACGCCCCAGTATAGTGATGGGGACACTATACTGTCAAAGAGCACCGTCCTTTGGATGAGACGTTAAACCGAGGTCCTGACTCTCTGTGGTCATTAAAAATCCCAGGATGTCCTTCGATAAAGAGTAGGGGTGTAACCCCGGCATCCTGGCCAAATTTGCCCATTGGCCCCTGTCCATCATGGCCTCCTACTCATCCCCATATATATATATACAATTGGCTTCATAACTCTGTCTCCTCTCCACCAATCAGCTGATGTGTGGTGGGCGTTCTGGCGCAATATGGCTGCCGTCGCATCATCCAGGTGGATGCTGCACATTGGTGGTGGCTGAGGAGATTCCCCCCTTCTATATGTAAAGCGCTTTGAGTGCCTTGAAAAGCGCTATATAAATGTAACTAATTATAGTTTTGGAGATGCTCTGACCCAGTCGTCTAGCCATCACAATTTGGCAAAACTCGCTCAAATCCTTACGCTTGCCCATTTTTCCTGCTTCTAACACATCAACTTTGAGGACAAAATGTCCACTTGCTGTCTAATATATCCCACCCACTAACAGGAGCCGTGATGAAGAGATCATCAGTGTTATTCACTGGTCATAATGTTATGCCTGATCGGTGTATCTATATATACACTATATGCTTGCAAGAACGTCACCTGGCGGTCTCTTGTCTCAGGGCGTTCAGGAAAGTATCCGGGTGGAAAAGCTCCGACAGATCCAGCATCTCCGACAGCAGTCCATTCCGCTCGGCCCTCTCTACCCAGCCCTACACACACAAACACACACTGCAGTGATTGGTCACAGAGATCAGTGAGTGTGATGACAGAAGTGATTTGAGTGTTGCTGGTGTCAGTTGTACAGTAATAATCGCTGCTTCTTTCTCAAATCTCTTCCCACACCTGCCGCTTCTCCTCACAGGCAGAGAATCAGCAGAGACTTTCTGTCTAAAAGCATCAGAAGAGTTTCTGTACAGTATGTGTCCATCGATACGTTTATCAGTAGCACGTGTTTATAGAATAAACAACATTATCATCCATTAGTGTGGACACGAGTATATACTAGCGATCAAAAGTTTGGGGCTGGTAAGAGTTTTTCATGCTTTTGAAAGAAGTCTCTTCTGCTCATCAAGGCTGCATTAATTTGACCAAAAATTCTGTAAAAACTGTGAAATATTATTATAATTTAAAATAATGTTCTCTATTTGAATATATAGTGCAGTGTGATTTATTCCTGTGATCAAAGCTGAATTTATCATCATTACTCCAGTCTTCAGAGTCCTTCAGAAATCATTCAGATATGATGATAATATCAGGATTTATTGCTGTTTATTTCTGCAGGTGTGTGTTGTTCTGAGATCTGTCCGTCTCTCGTGATCCGTGGTGAAATACAGGGCTACATTTAGAGATTTCACTGATCTGTGGAAACAGCTGCTGTTGTAGAAATGTGACTCAGTGGAGCAGGTGGGCGTCATAATGGCGATGACGGATAACATCCAATTATCTGTTACAGGAGTGCAAATCAGGATTACAGTCGATCTCGGGGTGAGTTTCGGCACACGGACCTCGCTGACCTTTATGTTGCTCATTTAAGGAGCCACATTTAATCAAATTATGATGTTAGTCAAGTTTTCTTGGACCAAAAACAGTCAATTTAAGTTTTCAGTATCATTTCAGACTCTTAAAGGGGAAGTATGTACGATTGTTAATGTTAAAATATATTCTCTTAACTCAGTTCCCTGTTCATTGACTACTACTAGTATGTTATTCATGGGTTTATCTCCCCAGAAGTGTGAACATTGAGCCTCCCAGGCACCATCAAATCATTGAGAGTGTCAATCACTTTCCAGCTCAGCCAATAGCGTGAGTTAGGGGCGTGGCTACTGTAGCAGGCGGAGCCAGAGGGTGTTTAGCTGGCTGATTTGTTACATGAAAAAAAACATTACATTTTTGCCCAAAAATCATTGCATTTAGACCTTCAAAGATTAAACAGGTCATGGACATGTCAAAGCGAACGTGGGACTGCGATGCTACGCGCTAACATCAATACAGCATCATCATGTACACGTTCAGAAAGACAAATGTACCAGTTTATAATGTTTACTCATCCTCAGACAGTTGTGGCGCGACATGTCAGAAAATGCTGGATGAGTTTATTATAAGCGAGACGCTCACGTTCGCTCTACACACAGTGTTAGCCTACTCAACTGCTTACTCATGACACATAGCAACACAGCTAAAAGTATTCCCAATATGTTGGACCTTTACTGAAAGTAGCCTACTTTTACCTGTTGGGACATGCCTTCATAAGCACTGTAAGAGCTGTGTTTGTGATGTTTGAGCTGGGAGAGGCACGACGCGTGAAAGTGGCATTTGCAAAATATGCTTCACTAGGGGCCCAGCACTGAAGATGTGTAGGCACATATTGTATCCGTTGTTCTTATTATTCTTCCGCTCTTGAGGCCCATAGAACTGCTTGCGGGAAAGTTATGAAATTTGGCACACTGATAGAGGACTGGTCCAACATTAACTACACCAATTTTGGAGTCTCTAACTCAATCCCTCTAGCGCCACCACCTGTCCAAAGTTTGACTTGTGTTTGTGCAAATAACGTTTGGGCTAATTTTTTAAACCAAATTTCCAAAACCAAAAAAAAAAAAAAAAAGACGTTTTATCCGATTTGCACAAAAATGTAACCAGATCATCTTCAGACAATGCCAACAAATAATAAAGGAATTAAAGTAGTTTTATTAAAGTGTTCAAATTAAAGTGTTTTTGAATAATGCAAACTAATTTTATGTAGCGCTAGTGAAAATAGACATAAGACTGTATCTCCGCAACGCTTTATTGTTTCGCTATAGCACCACCTACTGATGACATCCAACTCTTCCATACCGGCCATTTTGGTCATCGGCCATTTTGAAGTAAATGTAGTAAAATGCTGTATTTTATGAACAAAGTGTATCATTATGAAACTCGGTATGGGTAACGATACCAAACATGCTAGGTTTTGCTTTATGGTTTGTTCCATAGAATGTAAAAAAAATGGACGACGCCCCTTCTTTTGGATCTTCTATTGAAGAAAAGTGAAGCCGCCAACGTCCTAATATGGTGCTGACATCCTGCACAGATTCAGGACTGGAGTATGCGCAGTAGAGAGCAGGAAGTAGAGCCGCGATATCAAACCCCGCCCACACTCCCGCAGTATCTGTTAGCTGCAGAACAACTATGTTGGTGAAAAATAAACAGTTGTGGAAATGTAGAAGTTAAAGCTCCAATCTCCTCCTGAAAATCCCAGAAAAAAATCAGTTGGTGCTTCAGTACTTCGCTCAGAGAAGCTGTCAATCATGATGTCACACCCCCATTTTTATAGCATCAAATAATTAAGTAAAACCAAAATTATTTAAAAAAATTAACACTTGAACAGCGTGATAAAAACTACCTTAAATGACAGAAGTTTATTTGAAGTGTAATTTGATTGTTTAGTTTGTCTCGTGTCACATTAGAATACATGGAGAGGCGGGGCTTATGAGCTATACTGGGACCAGCCACCTGGGGGCGATCAAGACGCTTTGGCTTTGGCTTCAGCTTTCAGGACGTGTGCGGCATTTGAGCATTTGAATATCTTCAAATCTGTTAGTCCAATCATAGCAGGTTAAGCAAATGCTTACGGCCAAATGTTAACATTTTGATAGTAAGTGGCAAAAAAAGTCAGATAAAAGATATATTTTTATATATGATCATAAATACAAATGTCTATAACTCCCAAACGAAATGAGATATTTTCACCAAATTTGCATGAGGGACACAGTGGTTAAAACAGTAAAAACAGTGGTAAAAACAGTGGTTGGACTATAAATAAACAAAACATGAAATTGGCTCTATACAACTCACTGTATTTATGGGTTTTCAACCTTTTAGCTTAAAGTGCCTCCAAATGTCTTTACTCATTGTTGCAGTTGGGCTGCTGCTAGCTTCCTTGCACCACTGGTGTCACAGAACGTCACCTTTAAAAAAAGGCTGGTTTTGCTACTGCACCTTTAAGACTTCTATACTGTATGTTTCGGATGGACTCCTGAGGGAGTTTGAACTCTGAATTGCTTTAGTATTATATAGTTGCATCGAGCAGAAGCTCCGACACTCTTTCACCTAAATCTCTGTAAGGAAGTTGCCAGGGCGTCTGGCATGAAACGATGACTTCCTGGGAACAAAGGACTTTTCTAAGGATCAACATTTGAACACTCTTCTCAATACATAACAGCCACACCCAAAACACACCATACTGAGACACACACATCTCACACTCACAATCTACCCATCACCCACTGTTTTGCCCATTTGCTCCCACACTGAAAACCCATTCTGAACCTATGCAATGCTAAATATGTACAGTGTGTAACCATGCATGCTTAGTATCATTTGAAACGTGTCAGTGCGTCTGGTAAAATGGTCTCATTCTCCAAACCAGAATACAAACCTCCAAGAAGTTCTATAAGTTGAGAAAATATTGTGTGACTTTAAGGAGGTGATCCCACAGATTGCTAATTCAGGATACCTCCTGTATGTAAATAAGTATTCTCCTTCACAAATGGTGAGAACCCATTCAAACACAAATTCTGATTGCCCATTTGTGACCCCTGAATAAGGGGCCAAAACCTAATTATAATCACAGTAAACCACCATTTGGTATCTATTGAATTATCTGGGTATTTAAAGGAAAGTGACACTAAACTCGAGGAGTCTGTATCTAGATATCCCACACTGTTTGTGTGT
Organism: Gobiocypris rarus; assembly: GCA_023029165.1. Taxonomy (NCBI): domain Eukaryota; kingdom Metazoa; phylum Chordata; class Actinopteri; order Cypriniformes; family Gobionidae; genus Gobiocypris; species Gobiocypris rarus. Next base: position 45,417,789 of record CM040911.1, read on the forward strand.
AGTCTTTCACGACCAGGTAAAGATTTCTGGAATCCTTGATTCTTGAATTATTGTTTCTATATATGATTGATTGATGCTTTTTATCCTTTGAATTGAAGTTTGATCGATGTTTCTTACCTGGTTAATAAATCGTTATGTTTAAATTTATTCTGACTTACTCTGGAATTATTAACGATCTCTATGAGATCATGAATGGGTACTTTCCACAAAGGGTTAAACGGAATAATTAAATGTGTGTCTAACTATTAAATATGAATGACCAAATAACCAAATTGGCATTCTAATCTAAATTCTAAATTATAATAAAATGGAGTCAGATAAAGAGCAATTGGAATTAGATCCATTTTGCCCAGCTGAGAACACGAGCGCAGATACCTTCGCCCGCTCTTCGCTGCCGCCATTGGAGCGATTTCAGCGGTCTTACAGCTTGGTGACCCGGCGACGTGATGCTGCAGTGCTCGAACAACGAGCAGCATGTTTTTCAGCGAAGTATTGGATTCTAAAATCATCAAGAGGTTTGAGCTTCTCTTTCTTCAGCTGTTGTGGTAAGTCAAATTCATTCTGTCTTGTTTAGAAATGTTTTGGGATAACCGAATGTTTGACCGTGTAAATCCGGAGTTTGTGAATTTATTGAATAGACATAACCACATATCAGACATGGTTAACAACAGCGCAGATAAGAAATGAAAACTCTTGCTATTAATTGTTAAATATCTCCTTGTCGGCATTCGCGCAACAAGAGATTGAAACTAAACTAAAGCGATCTATTTTCTGAGACTGAAGAGAGCCTAATGTGATAAAATCAGCTAAATGAGTCTCCATTGTCTCATTAACTATGTGCATCGCGCGATGAGAGCGATCAGACAATAGAATGAAAAATCTAAGTTCAGAAACAATTAAAAAACATGCGATTTGATAATGCATTTGTTTATGAAAAGCAAAATGGGGAGAAACAGGGGTGATGCAATGCAATGTGTTAAAGCTAAGAAAACCTTTTGTTTGACCAATTGCTGTTACTGCTACAAAATCGAAAATACTCGACAAAAATAATCAAGAGGCGGTAAGATTAAAATCTAAAACTGATAAACAGAATGATAGTGATGTTTGTTACTATTTTTGTCAAGAAAACGCACGATTTAATGTTTCTGAGTGGCTCAGCTGAGCCCACGGGGCATACCACGCCCACTCGGAGAACACTTTCTCTCCCTGTTCCATGGGAGCGTTTAGCCAAAGAAGTAACACAAGCTAAATCTATCACATTTTGTAAATCAGTTAAAATTGCCACTGTGCCATCTTGCAGGTTAGTCTTTAAATAGACTAAATCAAGCAAATAGGCATTTGAAATCTAAAAAGAGATACAATGAATGTGCCACATCATCCCTGAACCACAGCCTTTTCATATTCAAATGCAATGACACGAAAATACAATACGAAACTTCACTCTCAAAAACAGAATTTGAGCAGGATTGACTGCACCCAGCATGTGCTGCTAGTTCATTGGATGTTAACGACAACAGAGTCCTCTCATTGGCCTTAATCCTGACTGTTGTTGTGCATGCAATGAACATGCCAGTCGGCTGTGACTGCAGGGCCAAACCAAAATCACGGTCTTTAATACACTTTGACAAATATGTTGTTGCGTTTGACTTCGTTCTGATTTACTCCGAAAGTATTGATTTTAGTGCATTATGTGTACCCATTGTTTCCGTGATATCTGTGTCAGGTTAGTAACGGACTGCAGTCCGGTTTGGGGTGGAGCTTTGAGGCACACCGACTGAGATTGCAGAGCTCCGCCTAACATTTGGCATTAATTACCAAGACTGACACGTTATGTGATCGTGGCCCGCATAATGGAAAGTGCGAGGACCCTGTGCGACTCTGAGAACCTAATGAACGATTTCAATAAATGTAAAGAGTTAAGTAGAATAATCAAACGCTTATTCATATTTGTAAAGTATTGGAAATCAATAAAACCTTTTCATTAATTGAGCCAGCTCAAATAACAAGGTAACATGGAATGATTTGTTTTATACATTTGAACTTACTATGATGTATGTTGTGTTAATAACTCAGTAGATCATGTTGTGTCCATGACACCACAAACTACGCTCAGGTTAGTTACACGGACTAAGATGCGGTTATTGGTGAAACACACCAGACTGATGTTTTAGAGTCTGACTAACACTTGCGCTTAAGGTACGATACTTGGACTGAAAGAAGTTGATAGGCCAAACGAGTCTATTCCGCTTAGAACAATAATAAATTGTTAGACCAATCTAAATAGGGCAACCTCAATTCCTAATTATTGTAACGTTGTTCTAATTACGTAAACGTGGAAAACCACGGCATGATTATAGAAAGTTATCATTAGAGTTATAACAAGTTGGTCGCTTAATTCATTGATAATGGTCATGGCCTCTGATTGGAAACAATTTTGCATTAATTAAGCGAAGTCAGATCCAAGAGAACTGAATAAAAATATTCTGGAATGATCACAGTGGTAACGGACGCCCAGAATATCAGTGTGTCACCTCTGCCTTAATGACCAAGACTGAAGTTGTGGCAAGAGATCGTAAACCCGCCGGTGCGAGGCTCAATGTTATCGGAATCTTGATTGCTGAGTATAACACAATGTAAAAGATTTGACATGAATATCCTCAACTGCAGTGTTCATGCGAGATCTTCAGCTATTGATCTCTTTAAAGTGGTCAATAGCAGTGAGTTTAATAATTAAAACATCCAAATTGCAATGATCCTGTCTGTATTTTCAAATTTGTAATTGTACTAAACACGCGCATAGAACACACATTATAGTTGTTTGTGCTAATAGATGCACATAGGCTAGTTAAGTTTATTCTTTAAAACACATGATTGCTTTACTGTAAATGTTGCATTCAACACTTAGGTAAAGGTTGTAGAGATGCTACGCATTCTAGGCCACGATCTTGTGTAAATTGGAATAATCGCAATACTGGAATTGTATAGCAATTTCAAGTTGCATGTGTGTCTGTCTATGTTGAATTTGTTTGTCTTCTGAGTGGAAACTCTGCTATTTCCCATATAGCTGCAGTAAAACCATGTACAGGAGCATAGAATTGCCGTCTGGCTACAGTGTGAATTACAATTGCACTAACCATGAAAATGTTTCCATCACAACAGGACTCAATAACTCTGACCTTTGCAATTTCTAATTTGAGCAAGTTCTAATACTTTTCATTGGTTCAATTCCCAGTGCCAAAATGGAGGGGAGTTGTGATATTATCTTATGCCTACAGAACTAGAAAACTAGAAGTGTGGCACGGATAATAGAAAACCAATTCATCCTTCACTCAAACTAACTGTAATGAGAGCAACTAGAAGTTTCTGATTAATCCTGAAAATTCTCCAGCAGAACTGGAGTTTATAATGCTAAACACAAAGAAAAATTCTCCAGCAGAACTGGAGTTCATAATGCTCAAACACAGCAGATTGTGAAGGCTTGACTGCAAGAGCAGCTTTAAGTGTTAAAAACTGAAACAACAGCAGAAATTAACTGTGTTTCTCTCTAAATTGTTTTCTCTCCAAATTTGTTTCTCTCTAAATTTGTTTCTATCTCAGGTTGACAATTGCAATTCCTTGGAGGATGGACGACAAAGTCCTCCCCTGCATCAGAGCCAGGGCAACGGAAAATTGTCAGAACTTGAGACGTGAGAGATGGGTGCGAATATAAATATGATGGGGTCATTCACATCTCACAATATGACTACACGACCTCCCAGTGTACCACTGGTACTAAATTATGCAACACAGATTGATATTGATTAGATTCCACCCATCTCCCAAACATGAACATAGAACACACCCTACACGACGATAACATCACCTGGAATAGACCAAATCTATTCAGGCTGAACATTACACATCATAGACGATAAAGATGGCATAGAGTCTAAAAGTGTACTTCACTAAAGATCTATTGCCCATTTTTTCACACAAACACACACAACGCACAAACAAACACACACACACACACACACACACACACACACACACACACACACACACACACACACACACACACACACACACACACACACACACACACACACACACACACACACACACACACACTGTTACCAGGAATACACAATCCCCATTATTGTATGACTAATCATATTTAGATCTGCATTAATAACATATGGGATTCCTGAACAAACACAGTGGTTATTATATACCGATAACTTATTGTGTAGGTGAATGTTCAAATAACATAGACAATTTCACCAATCCACAAAATTGTACATAGACATCTAAAAATTTTGAATTGACCACCTGTGGATACACCAAATCCAAAGAATGTCCAAAATTACACCCAATTCCTCCTGGTGGACTGATTAGAGGGAACCTTAACAAGACTCTATTACATGATGTAAATTTGGTGATGACGCATGGAACTTACAACATTTCCAATATTTTTTCTGCTTATACAAAACATTGTAATGCCAACGATGAATCATATGCATGGCTACAGTCACGAATCGATGATTTAATTTCTGATTACAAAGACAGACTTGCTGTCCAAATTCCATCTGCTCGCTCAAAACGACCTACTTGGTAACATAGCAGGCTTATTCGGATCAATTAATTCAGCAGCTAACACCTACCAAATAACCAAACAATCACAATTCTCAACATGGTTGATGGACCAGATGGCCACTGGGTTTCAACACATCACCAATAGCAATGATAACCTAATCAAAGCGGTTAGATCCGGCGCAGGCGCTTCTAACGATCAGCCATACATTGTTCAATCAGACCCGCATCATCGAACGTGACTTAGCCTGTAGATCATATACACAAGATTTGTTCACTGCCACAAGACAGGAAATTTTAGACCTTCGTCTTCATAAAACTCCAAGACATGTTTTAAACGATTTGATTGAGATTTTAGACCTACATAGATGGTTCTATTCGGAGAAAATGAAAATGTAAGATATTCAGAACTGTTATCTACAATTATGATGTATACTGGAAAAGAATGTACCGTTGCATTGGGTTTTACCACCTTTCCTTTGATCCACCCAGACCAAGTTTATCCAAATTCCACTACTATCCGCTCCATCGGCATGGTAGTTAAAGATCAGGTAATTAAATGGGACCACCTCACTGGTTATATGACTTTGAAGGGTACTGAGACCTTATTTACCAGTCGCACTTGTTGTCAAGAAACTCATAATTATGTTGTTTGTACATGTAACACATTACAACCTTTCTCTCCCAATGATAACAAACTTGTGAATGTCCAATCATTGCATGGCCATTCGAATGCTGTTCAAGTGTCTCATACACAGTGGTGCATCATCAGTGAGATGAATTCTTTCACATATGGAGGAATGACCTGTCCTGCCAATTACTCCTTTTGCTTGGAAGTGACAGAGGACTTTTCTATGGGTCAGATTGACATCCTTGGAAGGATGCCGAGGACGCAGAGGTCTCTCCATGGTGGGATGACACCTTCTATGAACACGGAACACAAGCACTGGTCGAGACGATGGACTTGGTACAGAAAGTCATCCTTCAAACAGAGTACCACCTTTCTCAAGCGCAAGTGGAGACAAACTTGGCGCAAAGACTGCACAGATTCTGACTAGCTCATCTATTCGATCGGCACAGACTGCATACTCTTGGTGGGACTGGATACTGAGGATGTGCTGTGGAAGTGCCTCATCTTCTTCCTCACAGTATTCCAATGTTGTTACTTCAGACATCTCATCAGATCTGTGAAATCATCCACCAACGCTATCTTGGCCCTCAGTCCCCTGCAACTACCCACCTTACAAAGACTGAAGTGACACCAGCGAAACCCTTGTGAATGGCTCACGGTGCCAAAAGGGGCAAATCTGTAAGGAAGTTGCCAGGGCGTCTGGCATGAGAAACGATGACTTCCTGGGAACAAAGGACTTTTTCTAAGGATCAACATTTGAACACTCTTCTCAATACATAACAGCCACACCCAAAACACACCATACTGAGACACACACATCTCACACTCACAATCTACCCATCACCCACTGTTGTTTTGCCCATTTGCTCCCACACTGAAAACCCATTCTGAACCTATGCAATGCTAAATATGTACAGTGTGTAACCATGCATGCTTAGTATCATTTGAAACGTGTCAGTGCGTCTGGTAAAATGGTCTCATTCTCCAAACCAGAATACAAACCTCCAAGAAGTTCTATAAGTTGAGAAAATATTGTGTGACTTTAAGGAGGTGATCCCCCACAGATCTCTAATTCAGGATACCTCCTGTATGTAAATAAGTATTCTCCTTCACAAATGGTGAGAACCCATTCAAACACAAATTCTGATTGCCCATTTGTGACCCCTGAATAAGGGGCCAAAACCTAATTATAATCACAGTAAACCACCATTTGGTATCTATTGAATTATCTGGGTATTTAAAGGAAAGTGACACTAAACTCGAGGAGTCTGTATCTAGATATCCCACACTGTTTGTGTGTAGTCTTTCACGACCAGGTAAAGATTTCTGGAATCCTTGATTCTTGAATTATTGTTTCTATATATGATTGATTGATGCTTTTTATCCTTTGAATTGAAGTTTGATCGATGTTTCTTACCTGGTTAATAAATCGTTATGTTTAAATTTATTCTGACTTACTCTGAATTATTAACGATCTCTATGAGATCATGAATGGGTACTTTCCACAAAGGGTTAAACGGAATAATTAAATGTGTGTCTAACTATTAAATATGAATGACCAAATAACCAAATTGGCATTCTAATCTAAATTCTAAATTATAATAAAATGGAGTCAGATAAAGAGCAATTGGAATTAGATCCATTTTGCCCAGCTGAGAACACCGAACGCGCAGATACCTTCGCCGCCGCTCTTCGCTGCCGCCATTGGAGCGATTTCAGCGGTCTTACACTCCCTCTCAAGTTCACTCATCCACACCTCGTTCCTTCATGTTTACGGGGTTATTTGCTTACTCCTTCTCTCTGAGGCATTTGGTTCAACGCCTGAAGGAGCAGCTAAAATCATCATCATCATCATCATCTCAGTGGAAGAAACACATTCATCACGAGGAGTGTTTCTGTCGGCTCGCTCCGCCGGACTAATTACATCAAACTAACTCCCATCACTAGCAGCAGAGAGTTCGGACACGCGTGACAGGTGTTCTGCAGGCCCACACACACACACCACACACCACACACCACACACCACACACCACACACCACACACCACACACACCACACACACACACCACACACCACACACACACACACACACACACACCACACACCACCACACACACACACACACACACACACACACACACACCGCACACGCACACCACACACACACCACACACACACACACCACACACACACACACACACACCACACACACACACACACACACCACACACACACACACACATCACACCACACACACACACACACACACACACACACACACACACACACACATCACACACATCACACACATCACACACCACACACACACACACCACACACACCACACACACACACACACACACCACACACACACACACACACATCACACACGCACACACGCACACACACGCGCACACACCACACACACACATCACACACATCACACACATCACACACATCACACACATCACACACATCACACACATCAAACACATCACACACATCACACACACACACAAAAAAATGTATGGGTCTCATTTTACCACAAAATCAAAAGAAACATAAAATTAAGAATATAAAGCCTATTATTTGAGTTTTCTTTTATTATTTCTCATATTCATAATTAATGTAATGCAGTTAATTTTCTACTATATTATAGAAAAAAATTAAATGTTTAAGTCAGGCACTATTAAAGGCATTACTGTAAATACCGTCATGATAAACACATTTAATATGTAAATACTAATAATAATAATATATAATACTAATATTATAATAATAATTACTGTTACTGTTTTAAATTATATATTTTAATATTACAGCTATTATTCAATAATAATAACAGTAATAATCATCATTAATCATTTATAATAACACAATTATTGTTACTATTATCACTTTTTTTGGAGGTGAAAATGTGAAATTAATATTTGAATCTTTATGGTTCTGAAGCACGCTTCATTTTCTTAATGCAAAATATATTATTATATTCTTCTTGCAGCCCAACATCAGAAGGGAGTAAATGCTATCTCTCATCTGCATCTACACTCACACAGCTCTATAAACACAAACACACCTGCGATCATTTACTGCTGTAGTGTTTACAGTAGGCTGGAGTTTCAGTAGCACTGACGTCTAAACAAACAGAGCAGCTCAAACTACACACACACACACACACACAGAGCGTCACAATAATACATGAAGACTGTCATGTGATTAATGTACATGATAATACACATGGTGCGGCGTGTGTTCAGCGGTAATGAACTCTCCCTTAGGTGATGTTGATGTGCTCATGAATTATTCATGAGTCCTTGTCTAATGCTTTTAATATTCACGCCACGGAGCTCCTCCTCCTCCCTGCACTCAAGGTCAGTTTGAGTGTGTGAGATCCATCCATCCATCCATCCATCCGTCTATCTATCTATCTATCTATCTATCTATCATCTATCATTCTGTCTGTCCATCCGTCTCTCCCATCCATCCATCCATCCATCCATCCATCCATCCATCCATCCATCCATCCATCCATCCATCCATCCATCCATCTATCTATCTATCTATTCCATCCATCTATCTATCTATCTATCTATCATCTATCTATCTATCTATCTATCTATCTATCATTCTGTCTATCCATCCTATCTCTCCATCCATCCATCCATCCATCCATCTATCCATCTATCTATCCATCCATCCGTCCAGCCATCCATCTATCTATCTATCTATCTATCTATCTATCTATCTATCTATCTATCTATCTATCTATCTATCTATCTATCTATCTATCACTTCTATCTATCATCTATCTATCTCCATCTATCTATCTATCTATCTATCTATCTATCTATCTATCTATCTATCTATCTATCTATCTATCTATCACTCTATCTATCTATCTATCTATCTATCTATCTATCTATCTATCTATCTATCTATCTATCTATCCATCCATATCAATCATTCTGTCTGTCTTTCATTCTGTCTGTCTATCATTCTGTCTATCTGTCTATCTATCATTCTGTCTGTCCATCCGTCTCTCACATCCATCGTTCCATCCATCCATGGTGTCACCAAGTTACTATGGTAAATGTTTTTATGGCTGCTTCACAGAATAGTAGAACAGGAGTGGAACAGGAGAACCGGAGCGCTGTGACCCAGTGTTATCAGAAACCGCATGCCATCAGCTTCACACAGCTGGAATTTATGGCAGGCCTGCCATTCATAAAGCGCTTTTATCCAAAGCCAAGCACAAAAGAGTGTAAAAGCACAGAAAAATCCCTGATATAATGAGATGAGTCATCTCTGACACCGCGGCCCACATTCCGACGGGTTTATGCTCGGAAAAGAGATGCCTGGACACACGGCGGCGTCCGCTGGCAGCTGTTGGGCATGACGGGAGACCCGTAGCGGTGCGGGCAGACCTCTCGGGAGACTCATTAGGTCAGATGATCGCTCGCCATGGCCCTATTACAGCAGGAAAATATGTGGCCGATTTACAAGGCCAGGTGCATCCTGAACAAACACGGCTCCTTCATGGCATTCCCGTATTTTCGGATCATAACGCTCCCATAGACACGGCTAAACAAACTCAAGAACACCTGGAGAAGGTCAAACGCATTCCACGACCTCCGAATCAACACATTTGAACATCTGCGTGAGTGTGTTTACCTGAATCGCCAGCGCTCGGAACACCACGGCTCGCAAATACTGCATCGGGTCCTCAGGGCCTTCCCATTTATTCTGCCAACTCAACGGACACTGAGAGAGACGGAGGGAGTGAGCTTTACATGCAGCACAGCCTATCATACGGTACTGCTTAATAAAACACTGAAGTGGATACTATATACTATACATATATATATATATAGTATAATTGAAATCTACAATTGCTTTATGAAAAGCCAAATCATTGTTTTTCCCTTTAGTTTCTCTTCAGTTCCTTCACTCTCACCTCTTGGTTCAGGAGTGCAGTGGCCAGCTTGTGTACGTCAGCCGTCATGAGGGACGTGCCTCGGATGACCTTACTGAGCGAGGCCAGCGATTGGTGAATGCTCTGGACCAATCGTATGCCATTAAACTGCTCCAGCTGGACGAATGACAGGACGGGAGAGCCGACGCCCTCGCCGGGCAGAGCCACCTTCTGATGGATCAACGAGGAACCCTGAGACAGGACAGAAAGAATCTATCAGTAATTTAACAGTAGCGCTGGATACAGGTGGGAAAGACGTCCCGATCGGGCCAGTGCTCATGATCTTCAAGCCTTGCCAGGTTAAGCATTCAAGCACAAGCAGACGTGAAAGAGAACTTGTGCGAGCCGTGTGACAAAAGCTGCGCGTCTCGGACAGCGTGCAAACGGACAAACTGATCCGTCGATCATAACCTAAGTGAACGTCGTTATAATATCCCGATAAATAATGGATCTGTGCATTAGCCCAGGGTTCCCACACCTTGGATAACTTCAAGACTCTCAAGGACAATCCAGGTCCAATTCCTTCAAATTCAAGGACTTATGCTGCCTACACATGCTATCGAAATTTCCTAATTCCTACTTTAGAAATCGTGATTACGAGTTACGAGCGAGACATATCCAGCTGCAGCCAGTTTCAGAACCCCATCCACAGAACCGGAAGTGAGCGGAGCTTCCCATATACACGTTGTTTTCATTTGGATTTTAATCGGATTGATGTCTACAGCAATACTTTTAAATAAAGTTACTTTTCAATTCATATCCTTGAACAAGAGAAACATGCATTTAAATCAGTGAGATGTGAACAGAAGCATGAAGGAGAATGAGTTGTCTGCAGTGTTAATTAACCTTTTTTTACTGACGAAAACGTGACGATAACTAAATAAAAACTAGTGCTGGATGACAAAAACTATGACGAAAATCTACTGTCATTTTCGTCAACGAATAAAAACGAGATGAAAATGTCATTGGGGGGACGATCAGGGAAGAGATCCTGATGTCCTGTGTAACAGATGCGCACATTTGAGCTGTAACGTGCGGATCTAACGGCGGGAAAACACGGAGCTGTTGAGCTTCTCCAGGCTCACGCATCTCCAATACAGCGCTTCAGAGTATTCCAAAGATACCCGGATGGTCTACTATTTCCGAAGGTGCTGATCGATGCGCACTGATATTACCCACAACCCTTTGCGAGCTGGACGAGGATTCGATCAGAACTACAAACGCGAATAAAAAGTGTTAAAAACTACAAACATGACAGATGTGCGAGTCCGACGGTTAAAGGATTAGTTCACTTTTGAAAAAACTTTTGCTGATAATTTACTCATCCCCATGTCATCCAAGATGTCCATGTCTTTCTTTCTTCAGTCGAAAAGAAATTAAGGTTTTTGATGAAAGGGGTTCAAATACGGCGTGGTCATAGATATATCGATCGTAGATGCCTCATTCTACTGATCCGCACAGGCGCTAATGAGGCATCTACGATACATCTATGACCACGCTCGTATTTGACCTCACTTGGCGGAAGTTATGGAGGAGCTCAGAGATGATCACGTTTGTCTGATAAGAGGTCAAATAATAGCATAAATACTGCTCGGTTTCTCTCAGAAACTGATCGTTTGGCTAGATCAGACCCTTATCCATCGTCTGGTGTGGTTTAAAGCCCTCTGAAGCTGCACTGAAACTGTCATTCGGACCTTTAATCGTTTGGGGTCCATTGAGTCTATTATAAGGAGAAATGTTTGCATCAAAAACCTTAATTTCTTTTCGACTGCAGAAAGAAAGACATGGACATCTTGGATGACATGGGGATGAGTAAATCATCAGCAAAAGTTTTTTTAAAAGTGAACTAATCCTTTAAGTAGAAAGGGATTTGAGTGATCAATTACCAGTATTTACCCTGACGAAAAGACATTTATTCAATGTTCTCCACATCAGATTTCACCTGCAGCAGCATTGAGAACTTTTGTAATGATACGTTTGGCCATTAACTTTTAAATGCATCATTATGTTTAACTGCAAACACACGAGGAGAGTCTCTGCATTAACGACCCACAAATGGCAGATCAAAGTGCGTCTACATTTCTCTCCGATACGGTAGGAGATTAAACTGAATGTGGAGGATTTGAACTGTGATGATGATTGACAGGGCCGTTTGATGGGATGCACGTAACTAAGCAACAGTCCGTTATAGATGATGAAGTAGTATGTCCCAAAGCTTGCATACTCTTCTGCTACACACTCTAAAGTATGTGCTTGTTCTTCACAAAAAGAGTACATACTTATAGGTTATAGTATAAGTAGGCAGATTGGGATGCAAGCAACTTACTTAACTAACGTAAATCAAGCAAGCTAGTACGCATAGGCCACAGTGTGTTGGCGGATTAACACATTAGCAGACCGGAGGGTATTTTTTCACTTTCAAGGGCCTGTATTTATGTGTGTTTATTTTCAAAACATTTCCAGGGCCTTTAAATTTTTTTTTTTTCAGGTTCACAAACTTTCAAGGATTTCAAGGACCCGTGGGAAGCCATTCTTAAAGCGACAGCAGCGTAATATTCCTGTGTTTTTAATGTTAATCAGACATTAAGAAACCACTCACTGCTCGTCACTGACTTTTCATTCATTTTTGTTTCATTTATACCGTGAAGATGATATGCAGTGTTGTTTGATTACTTTTATTTATTTTCTGTGCCTGAAAACTACAGTTAGAAAAACCTGAAAAGCACTGATTATTGTATTTATTTATTTATTTGTGCTAGTTTGATTCTTTGTTTGTTTTTTATTAATGATTTAATGTTTACTTGTCTTTAAAGGGTTACTTCAGCAATTAGCAACAAATGTCTTTCTACATTTCCCCCTGAGACGAGAGATTTATGTATTTTATTTCTGGAAAAAAACCTCTGATGACGCAAATATCGTCATTTTGCCTTCAGAAGACAGTAAAGGCTTGTCATGCCTGAACCGAAGCTGAAACTTTAAAGTTAAGCTTTAAACATACATGCAATGTTTAGGCATTATTGCTATTTATATTAATATTATTTTGGTTTATTGGTTGTAGGTTAAGTTTTAGACTGAACTATGTTTTCCTTTTTAAAGTAATTTGAAATAAATTTTTATAATGTGGCAATTGAATGCATTAAAATGGGTTATTTTCACAGTTATTAATGTATGCAATTTCAGCAATAAAACTAACAGATACCTGTCTTATTTTCTCTTATATATTTAGTATTGCTCTTTAATAAAGAAAAATGTAATTATTATCCGATTACTTGATTAATCGATGGAATAATTGGTAGAATACTCGATTACTAAAAGAATCGATAGCTACAGCCCTAATTACAATTATCATTCACGGATACATGGGTCAAAAACAATAACTATTTTATTCATGCAATTAATTTTGTTTGTGGTGGAGCCAGTTAATTCTAATCGAGTTTAATCGAATTGAAAATCTCGAATTAAATCTAATCGAGAACCGAATTGAGATCTTGTAAATCTGTATCGATACCCAGCCCTATCAATCAGACTTTAAAACGATGCAAGAGCCAACCAGAGAGCGGCAGGAATCAATAACCAATCAGAACCTAGACTCAGCCCAGAAGGACACGCACACAGAACATTTAACGCATATTGCACACAAAACGGCTGGTGGAAACTGTTCGTTGCAGTTTGGTTGGGTTTATACCATTTCCAGGAGTGAGGCTGCACTGTATGCTGGGAAATCAAATTGTGTTTTATTAGAGTTCCCTGGATACACATTTTGAGTGGCACATTTCAGCTCCGATTGTTTTATGATAGGCTGTTATTGAAAAACAAGACTGGACTGACATGCTGTTATGCATTTCACATGCAACATTAACACCGTAAAAGTATAAATATATGATATAACGTGTCCTAAAATGCTGATAAAATACCTGATTGAGACGTTTCCACAGGTTGAGCACGGGCGAGAGTGCATTAGACCAGATCTCTCTGTCGAATTTGGAGCCGGCTGCAACAGACCTGCTCAGAATCCTCAACTGAGAGATCACCTGTGCAAACACACACACACACACACACACACCTGAGGTGAGCGCAGTAGCTCTCACCGTGCACTATCCTCCATCTCTCTGTGATTGTGGCAAGCTGCAGTGAAGGGGTGGGCGACTCTTACACATGATAAATTGGTCTCATTACAAGAGCAACACACACACACACAGTCTCTACAGCAGTGTGTGTGTGTGTGTGAGTGAGGCAAAGATCAGTCTAAACCTGACAGTGACAAATAGGAGCGCAGTGTAACGGTCTGAACACACAAAGAGAATGTGCGTGTGAAGTCGAGACAGAGTGACAGCGAGCTGAATGGGACTGATTTGCGTATTTCATTGAGGATATTCTCGCCTCACCCTGAACACCTCAGCTTCTGTTTAGCAGCCATCATAACACTCGAGCGGTGGTGAGGTCAAGCATCGTAAGCATAACAAATGAAGTCAAAAGCATAAAATTCATGCATCTTAAACCACTTAACATACAGAACCCAAAACTTTACAGCTGAATTCTCCTGGTGACTTACAATACTAGCGTGTGACAGCAACAGTGATGACATCATCGTGATCATTTATATCTGCATAATTGTGATTGGTCATCTTTCTTACATGTATTTGCATACCATCACATCGGAATTATAAGGTTCTATCTGACAATTTTATCAAAATTGAGTTATTCAGATATTCTTATTCTGGGACTATCGATCTATGCATCCATCCATCCATTATAATCCTTATCCATATCCATATCCATCCACTCATATATCCATCATAATCCTTCTCCATTCATCCATCCATCCACCCATAATAGTCCTTGTCCATTCATCCATCCATAATAATCCTTATCATCCATTCATATATCCATCATAATCCTTCTCCATTCATCCATCCATCCACCCATAATAATCCTTGTCCATTCATCCATCCATAATAATCAATATCATCCATTCATATATCCATCATAATCATTCTCCATTCATCCACCCACCCAACCATCCATAATAATCCTTATCATCCATCCATCCATCCATCCATAGATCCATCATAATTCTCTTCCATTCATCCATCCATCCATCCATAGATCCATCATAATCCTTCTCCATTCATCCATCCATCCATCCACGCAACCATTCATCCATCCATTCATAAAAATCCTTATCATCCATCCATCCATCCATCCATCATCAATATATCCATCATAATCCTTCTCCATTCATCCATTCATCCATAATAATCCTTATCATCCACCCTTTCATCCATATATCCATCATAATCATTCTCCATTCATCCATCCATCCATCCATCCATCCATCCATCCATCCATCCATCCACCCACCCAACCATCCATAATAATCCTTATCATCCATCCATCCATCCATAATAATCCTTATCATCCATCCATCCATCCATCCATATATCCATCATAATCCTTCTCCATTAATCCATCCATCCATATATCCATCATAATCCTTCTCCATTCATCCATCCATCCATCCACCCAACCATCCATCCATCCATCCATCCATCCATCCATCCATTCATAAAAATCCTTATCATCCATCCATCCATCCATCCACCCTTCCATCCATTTATCCATCACAATCATTCTCCATTCATCCATCCATCCATTCATAAACCCACCCACCCACCCATCCATAATAATCCTTATCATCCATCCATCCACCCTTCCATCCATATATCCATCATAATCCTTCTCCATTCATCCATCCACCCATCTACCCATCCACCTTCTCTCAAATATCCTCACAAATATGGTAAAAAACTACCCAAGAACATCTGAAGGAAATGTTAAAATGCAATAGAAAAAAAAAAGTAAATGAGATGAAATATTGTGAGAAAACCCTGTGCGTGTGAATGCACTTTGTCTGTTAGCGCATTATGATCTCCACCCTACAGGAAGAACAACAAATCACACACACACACGCATGCCTTTGATGTTGAGGAATGTCCTGCTCAGCACAATGTTCTCAAAACACCTCTGACCCCTCATGACCTCTACAGAAACACACATACATACACACACACACACACACACACCTGTGAACTGATGATTCTCTGTGAAGAGCGCTCAATGTTTGCAGGCAGGCCGAAGAAACTGGGTTTGTCATCCACCACCACACGATAATCCTGCACACATAACAGGGTGGATTATGGATAGAATCAGACCAAAAAGCATGCACAATTAGAAGATCTTGATTCTTGTGAACTATAAAGTACTCACACACTATATTGCCAAAAGTTTTGGGACGCCTGCCTTTACATGCACATGAACTTTAATGACATCCCATTCTTAATCCTTAGGGTTTAATATGGAGTCGGCCCACCCTTTGCAGCTCTAACAGCTTCAGCTCTTCTGGGAAGGCTTTCCATAAGCTTTAGGAGTGTGTTTATGGGAATCTTTGACCATTCTTCTACAAGCGCATTTGTGAGGTCAGGCACTGTTGTTGGACGAGAAGGCCTGGCTCGCAGTCTCCGCTCTAATTCATCCCAAAGGTGTTCAATCGGGATGAGGTCTGGACTCTGTGCAGGCCAGTCAAGTTCCTCCACACCAAATTCGCTCATCCATGTGTTTATGGACCGACGCTTTGTGCACTGGAGCGCAGTCATGTTGGGACAGGAAGGGGCCGTCCCCAAACTGTTCCCACAAAGTGGGGAGCATGAAATTGTCCAAAATGTCTTGGTGAAGCATTAAGAGTTCCTTTCACTGGAACTAAGGGGTCAAGCCCAACCCCTGAAAAACAACCCCACCCCATAATCCCCCCTCCACCAAACTTTACACTTGGCTCAATGCAGTCAGGCAAGTCCCGTTCCCCTGGCAACCGCCAAACCCAGACTCGTCCATGGGATTGCCAGACAGAGAAGTGTGATTGGTCACTCAGAGAACACGTCTCCACTGCTCTAGAGTCCAGTGGCGGTGTGCTTTACCCCACTGCATCCCACGCTTTGCATTGCACTTGGTGATGTTAGGCTTGGATGAGCTGCTCAGCCATGGAAACCCATTCCATGAAGCTCTCTCCGCACTGTTCCTGAGCTCATCGGAAGGCCACATGAAGTCTGGAGATCTGGAGCGATTGACTCTGCAGAAAGTTGGTGACTTCTGCGCACTGTGACCCTCAGCATGCGCTGACCCCGCTCTGTGATTTTAGAGTTGCTGTTGTTCCCAATTGCTTCCACTTTGTTATAATCCCACAAACAGTTGAGCGTGGAATATTTAGTAGTGAGGAAATTTCAGGAATGGACTTATTGCACAGGTGGCAACCTATCCCGGTCCCACGCTTGAGTTCACTGAGCTCCTGAGAGCGAGCCATTCTTTCACAAATGTTAGTTTGAACCGTTTGACTGAGGTGAACACCTGAATTCAATGATTTAAAGGGGTGTCCCAATACTTTTGGCAATATAGTGTAGTATGCAAACTGGGACACAGTTCACTGACCGCTATGCTGCAGGAGTTGGGCAGGTGTATCTGAGCCGGGAAAGCGCGTGTTTTCTTGACACGAGAGTGCGTGTGTGACTGCGCGAGGAGTTGAGCGTTAAAGAACTGCTGTAGGTACGAGCGAAGGATCCGCAGGTCACACACGTTATCGATGCGGCCGCCGTAGATGGCGTTTTCCAGAAGACCGTGCACAAATTCCCACTGAAACACCTTCCCACCTGAAATACACAAACACACACAGGGAAAACCAGCACAGTGAGACTCAAACATGCAACCTGTGCAAAGATAAAAACATACACACATGAAGATAAAACACACACCTTCAAACAGACGGTCAATGATCTCAAAGCCGGCTCTCAGGTCTGACAGAGAAAACTCGTAGAACTTCGTCCAACCCTGTGCAACACAAACACATCTTCATCATCTTCCTCACCATCATCATCAGTTCAATTCCACTTCATATATTCAGCCCATGCACTAGAAACTCACACTTGAAAAGTCTGATTCATGATTAGATATGGAGTTATGTTTCAAAAGCTAGACATGAATTTCCAAGGACACGTGAAGTCATTCATCTTTTCTTTGGCAATAAATTGTTCCCAGACTTTTTACAACAGGCATCATTTAATCTAAGCCAATGTATGAAAGGAAACCTTTTTAAACGCCTGTCATCCGATGATGTAAATGCTACTGACATCAAAGTGCTGGTACTTCGGTATCAAGTCGATAAAACATTATTTAAAGATATTCACTTCATTGTATTAGAAGCTTAGGGGGAGAACAGACTGCGTGTGTGTATTTTTAAAATATATATATTGCGAGTGAGTGTGAATGAATGTGTGAGAGTGTGTGTCTGTGTGTAAGATTTTGTGTGTGAGTGAGAGTGTGTGTCTATGTGTAAGAGTGTGTGTGTGTGTGTAAGAGTTTGTGTGAGGT
>CM040911.1:45441378-45498878 GCA_023029165.1 Gobiocypris rarus
CTGAGCGCCTGCAGAGCCACGTCAGCCTGACCCTGACCCATCGCCACCTTCAACACAGATTCAGCATCAGAAGGGACAGACCTTTATAATGTTACAAAACATTCTGCTTCAAATAAAAGATGATCTTCTGAACGTTCAATTCATCAAAGAATCCTGAGAAATAAAATATATCAGTTTACACAGAAATATGATCATCTAATAATAATAATCATAAATCCTCATATGAGAGTGATTAGTGAAGGATCATGTGACACTGAAGACTGGAGTTATGATGATAAACTCAGCTTTGATCACAGGAATAAATCACACTGCACTGTATATTCACATTCACAATATTACTGGTTTTATTGTCTTTTTGATTAAATAAATATTTCTATATTTTCTGTTTTTATATTAATTTTACTTTAAAAAGTTTAAAGTACAAAGTTTTTATTAAGTTTTAGTTACCTTATTACTTGACATTTTTGAAAAGTAAAAATGCAGAATGTCTCCTGTGATGGGTAGAGTTTAGGGGCAGTGTGTGTGTGTGTGTGTGTGTGTGTGTGAGAGAGTGTGTGTGTGTGTGCTTGTGTGAGAGTGCGTGTGTGTGTGTGTGTGTGTGTGTGTGTGTGTGTGTTTTTGTGTGAGGAGTGTGTGTGTGTGTGTGTGTGTGTGTGTGTGTGTTGTGGGGACATTTTTGGTCCCCATGAGGAAAACATCTTATAAATCACACTAAGTGATATTTTTGAAAAAGTAAAAATGCAGCATGTCTCCTGTGATGGGTAGGTTTAGGGGCAGTGTGTGTGTGTGTGTGTGTGTGTGTGTGTGTGTGTGTGTGTGTGTGTGTGTGTGTGTGTGTGTGTGTGTGAGAGTGTGTCTGTGTATGTGTGTGTTTGTGTTTGTGTGAGTGTGTGTGTGTGTGTGTGTGTGTCCTTGTTTATATTACATTGTGGGGTCCAGCCAGCGGTCCTCACTTTTCAAAAGGCTTATAAATCACACAGGATGCGTTTTTTAGAGAAAGTAAAAAATGCAGGTTTCCTGTGATGGGTAGGTTTAGGGGCAGTGTGTGTATGTGTGTGTGTTGTGTGTGTGTGTGCCTGTGAGAGAGTGTGTGTGTGTGTGTGTGTGTGTGTGTGTGTGTGTGTGTGAGACCTCATGGTAGTTTTCTCGGCCCACTGTCTGACTGGCGAGATCCAGGAGCTCCTGTGACGGATCCGCACCAGCAGAGATGATCAGTAAGATGGCTCCGACTCCAGCGTCCCTCCGTACAGACGTGTCAGATTCAGCGGAGGAGGAGACAGCTCCCTCATCCCACACACACACACACACACACACACACACACACACAGGAGTAATGAGCATTAGCTCTAAATGAAGACAGACAGACTGACAAACTGAAGCAGGCAGACGTCAGATGGGACATGTCCTCTAGCTAACCCCAGGTACAGACAGACGGGTGGACTTCATTGATCCTGTGTGGGACACTGAGGCACATCAGCCGTCACATGACCCAGTACACAGGAGATGCTAATCAGATGCAATGAGTCCAGCCCTCCACGAGAACAATTATCCGGCTCCTATATCTGTTTATTTAGATTTAGATAACTTCTGAGGACAATTCTGTTTGCAAACTATAACTACGCACACACACACACACACACACACACACACACACACACACACACACACACACACACACACACACACAATGCGGCACATCGTTGTCATTCCAGGCGAGCTCTGCACTCTTGAGAGGGGACTGAATATCTTCAAGCGACCTTACGTTTCCATTTCCATAGCAACCAGAAGAACAGGCCAGCGCACAGCTATTCTGTTCCGCAGAGCAGGTTTAACCTGGACAACACACACACACACACACACACACACACACACACACACACACTGTGTCAGACAGCCGGCCCGGCCCGTAACAGCCGTTAAATGACTCTGTAGCTTAGAGTCACTTATAAGAGGATTAGAAACAAAGATCCATTAGCATTTAGAGTTAGCGTACAAACAGTGAGTCAGCGTTAGACATCCAACTCTGCGCTAACACAGACACAAACGCTCTCTCTCTCTCTCCGAGGAACACCGTTAACACTCAGCGAAAGCCTTTCAACTGGATCCAACGTGAACGCCCGCCAAACAGCGGATGAGAGGGAAATTTGGCTTTGGCAAGTCAATAAAAACAGAGATAGCGGCCAGTTGGACGCCGAGGCTTTAGGAACTGCAGCATTAGGACAAGAGCGGGACCTTCAGTGACGTCAGGCTACAAATCAGAGCAAAACTGAAGAAGACATCGGAGAGAGAGGGGGGGTATCAGGATATAAGAAGACGTCTATACTGGAAGAGCCCGCATGTGATGCATAAGCATAGTTTACTGCTGAGAAATACCCCGGGATTAAAGCTACAGCTGCATCTGCTGCAGAGCACAGGCCTGCGGAGGTTAAACACAACACTACAACACAAGAAAAACACCACTTATACACTCACTTTAAATGGGAAATGTTACAATAGGATAAAAAAAAAAAAATTTAAAATGAATTTATTAAAACATTTAATAAATGTGAATTTATACAACCTAAAATCTTAAATAGGATTAAAAAATAACTACAATAAAATAAAATGAAGTTAATTTATTTAACTTGAAATGTTAAATGTTATAATGTGGTTCATAATAAAAACATAAACTAAAATAAATGTATACAACTTAAAATTTTAAATGTTACAATAGGGTTAAAAAATAACATAAAATAAAATGTTAATTTATTGAAGTGTTAAATGTTATAATTTGGTTCATAATAATAATAAAATAAATCTAAAATAAAATGAAATAAATGTTAATTTATACAACTTAAAATGTTAAATGTTATAATGTCGTAATATTAAATGATAAAAATAAAACACATTTATACAACCTAAAACTTTAAATGTTACAATAGAAAAAACTAAAACATAATATAATAAAATTAAATAAAATGTTAATTTATTAACTTGAAATGTTATAATGTCGTTCATAATCTAAAATAACAAAATCATTTAAAACAATTAAATGTTATAATGTGGTTCATCATAAAAAAATAACTAAAATAAATGTATACAACTTAAAATTTTAAATGTTATAATATGGTTAAAAAATAACATAAAATTAAAATAAAAGATGTTAATTTATTGAAGTGTTAAATTATATAATGTGGTTCATAATAAAAAATAAAAAAAAACATTTATACAACCTAAAATTTAAAAAACTACAACATAATAAAATAAAATGTTAATTTATTTAACTTGAAATGTTATAATGTCGTTCATAATCTAAAATAACAAAATAATTTTAAACAATTAAATGTTATAATGTGGTTCATCATAATAAAATAACTAAAATAAATGTATACAACCTACAATTTTAAATGTTATAATAGGGTTAAAAAATAAACTACAACACTATAAAACACACTAATAGAATAAAAGTTAATTTACACAACTTGAAGTGTTAAATGTTATATGGTTCATACAAAATAAAATAATAAAATAAATGTATACAACTCAAAAAGTGAAATGTTACAATAAAGTTAAAATAAATAAATAAAAAGTTAATTTACACAACATTAAATATTTAAT
Source organism: Gobiocypris rarus (assembly GCA_023029165.1). Taxonomy (NCBI): domain Eukaryota; kingdom Metazoa; phylum Chordata; class Actinopteri; order Cypriniformes; family Gobionidae; genus Gobiocypris; species Gobiocypris rarus. The sequence continues at coordinate 45,444,976 of CM040911.1, forward strand.
GTTATAATAATATGGATCATAATAAAAAATAATAATAAAATATGTATACAACTTAAAATGTTAACAAATAAAAAATCTAAGACAAATTTATTCAATTTATTAATTAAAATGTATAAATAAAAAAATCACTGATTGAAATAGAAAGGTTAAATGTTATAATAAAGTCCAGTATAAAAATAAAATAAAAGTTAATTTATTCAACTTAAAATGTTAATAAATGTATAAATAATTAGAAAAATCACACTGATTGAAAGAGAAAGGTTACATGTAATAACTTGAAATAATAAGTGTTCCTAATCTGAAAGATGTGTTGTGGTCTACACCGGAAGCATGCACTGATCGGAGCGATAAAGCGTTATCGTGTGTGGAGTCAGCGGAGGCTGCGGATCAGAGTAATTCCTCATGGCAGTGCCGGGGGAAAGGTCTTCAGCTAGTCAGGACGTGCTTAAAGATTCACTGAGTTCTGCTTGAACTCCTAATGACACCGCATTACAGCTAATGGCAGTGCAGCCGATATTACTATTCATGAGGAGGGATGTTATTTATATTAGAGTTGTAATAATTATAGCATCAGCGTAACCCTGCGAACCCAGCTCGATCTCTAGAGCGATGCATCGTCTTCATTCATTGCTCATTACCACGATCGAGAAGAGAAGGAAAGACAAAAACAGACGAGAGAGGAACAGAAGGATCCCTGCGTGAAGGGTAATCAACACCGGAAGGTGTTTCGAGCGCCGGAGAACGTCCTGTAAGAGGTGTGTGTGTGTGTGTGTGAGAGCCTAAGGGGAGACAGGCTCAGTGTGTGTGTCGTCTCAGACCTGGACATGTCGAGCCTTCTGCAGGCTCTTTCAGGAGAAAACTGTGTGTCCGTGTTGTTTACAGAAAAATCTACAGTTCTGATTATCTCCACAGAAGCGAGACGGTGGACGCTGGAAAACCATCAGGAGATCTGCCAGCCTCCATCAACTACACACACACACACACACACACACACACACACACACAATTGTAATAGAATTCAGAAGCAGTACTTAAAGAAACAGTGCACTGATTTTTTTTAAATATCTTCTGCTCATACTGCTTTTACTTGATCGATTCATGATTCGGATCGTGTGTCAAACCGCCAAACTGCTGAAATCATGTGCCTTTGGCGATCCGAACCGCTGCTTCATACGCTCCGAAGCTTCAGGAAGCTGTGTTTTGAAATCGGTCATCACTATAAGTCGTTATTTAGTTTTTTTAGCGCACAAAAACTATTCTCGTCGCTTCATAAGATGATTGTAGAGCCACTGTAGAAAGATGGACTTCGTAACGACGTCTTTAGTGCCTTTTATGGAGAGAGGAAATGACATCGCTGTCAATGGAGGCCTTTCTGAGCCATCGGATCTCAACACAAATATCTTCGTAAGGTCTTACGGGTGTTGAACGACATGAGGGTGAGGAATTAATGACAGAATTTACATTTTTGGGTGAACTAACCCTTTAAGTGCAATGTCCGACAGCGAGAGACACACACACCCGCTCACTCGCTCGCTTCATTTGCTCCGGATGAATATTGTTGCTGATACAGGGCTTGTATTTCGCCGTGGGATTGCACATAATTTACTAATTCCCACAGATTTTGTGCTCAAACAGCACATAAAGCACCTCTCAGTGCTAAATTGAGTGTTTTTTCGTTGCTTATTGCGCTTAAACTGTCAAACACACACACAATAATGTACAAACGCCGGTCTTGGCGAGTATTCACGCACACAGTCAGTTCTGTTTGAAGTGAATGTAAACAGTTGAGAAAGAAAGCGCATGTGTAACAGTGTAATGGATCCGTGCATCAGCTCTTAAAGTGACAGCAGCCTAATAAACCTGCCCACAAATTATGAGATGATATTAAAGATATCAATATGGAAGTTTCCCCCCATGGTATCCTTGTCAAAATTGTGGCTAGTGAAGATGCTGAGTGGCTAGTAGATGTGGCTGGTAAACCCCTAGCCACTTCTACATCACAAACTAGGTGAAACTTGTAACTTGTATTTGAGTTCCAGGTGCTCATCCACTGCATTTTACAGCGAGGAGCGCTCGGGCAGTCGAGACAACCAGGTTTCGTCTGGCATCATCACCACGGTCAACTACATCATAACCGAGAGCGCAGACAGTTGAAAATATCTCCTTATAGTCCTCGCTCTCTCTTCCTCCACCAAAATCAATAGCGTTTGGAAAAATGAATTATAGAGTACACTGGAAACGCTAATCACAGACTAACCGATGGTTCGCCCTTGGACTAAATGTCTTGCATACTAAACCGCAATCGCTGGCAAGCAAGCAAGCCATTTTATTTGCTAATTAGGCAATTAATTTTACTGAATGTGACCGCGGAACCGCTGGTGAAGGCAAAACTGCTGTATTATCAGTAACGAGACCTGTGTGTGTGTGTGTGTGTGTATGTGTGAATGAGAAGGCTGCTGTTCACACTGATGATTTGTGAGCTCAGAGCAGAGCTGTTTCCAGGGCTCTAAGGTTACACATCACCCACCATGACCCCAGAACAGAGGCTTTCATGCCAGCTGTCTATGGGTTTGGGTAACATCAACCCGGCACTGGAAACAAATGGGCCGCGGTTCCTTCCAGAAGCAAGGTCAAAAATGTACACACCTTTTCTTGTTTTTTTTTTTACTTTCAAGACTTGAAAACTGGTCCTTTTTTTTTTCATTAACATTTTTTTCTGGATTTCATTGTAATGGTTAAATTAAAGGTGCAGTGTGTAAGTGTTAGCGGCATCTAGTGGTGAGGTTGTGAATTGCAATCGTCCATTGCTCACCTTTCAAAGCACACAGAGAAGCTACGGTGGCCCACACAGGACGTGTTTTTAAGGGATTTGCAAATCGTGTCAGATTTCTACCAGCTAATCGCTTCATTAAACAGCAGGTTTACTTTACCTCACAGCATCTAACCGCATCCTCGCTAGTTTAGGTGGATTCTTCTTCATGATTAACAAGAATTAATCCGTCTAATAAGAGCTGAACCTTGTCGTTTGAGGGTTATTGGGCTTATTTGAGGGACTAGGGCTGGGATAAACTATTATTTTTTAAACGATTAATCTAGCGATTATTTTTCCAATGCACCGATTAATCTTACAATTAATTTTCCCCAATCGGTTCGATTATCGGTTATCTCCCCATTAATTGCCTAATAGCAATTTATACATGTTGATTTACATATCTGAATGAAAAAAAAACGTTAACATTAACATTGCAATATTGCTCTTAAAATTCCAAAATAAAAAGACTAGAGCAAAATAATGCATTCTGATGTCAAGCATTCAATAAAAAAATAAAAAGGTCACCTAGCCAACCCTTTCTTAGAGCTATTGAAAGAATACAGTAACTATTGTAAACTTGGGGGCTTTAGGCTAATACAGAAAGTGCTTTTCCAACAAAAAATAAATAATGAAAATAAACATTGCAAATTCAACATTAATGTTGAACATGCTTACTGAAAAACAGCATCTTCATTCACATGCAAATAACAACTTACACTCTGGCACTTTCCTTTCACATACTGTGTGTGTGTGTGTGTGTGTGTGTGTGGACTGGTAATCCCTACGGTATGGGGACAAAATGTCCCCACAAAGATGGCAATATCCGAAATCCTTGTCCTTGTGGGGACATTTTTGGTCCCCATGAGGAAAACATTTTATAAATCACACTAAGTGATGTTTTTTGAAAATGTAAAAATGCAGCATGTCTCCTGTGATGGGTAGGTTTAGGGGCAGTGTGTGTGTGTGTGTGTGTGTGTGTGTGTGTGTGTGTGTGGTGTCGGGCTCGGTCACATCAGCATGATAAGGCATTGAACATTTTAAATTTTAAACAGCTTATTATGTAGGTAGCCAATGTGCCTGATGCTTTCACTTGAACGTTTGCATCGTTTTTGTGATTAAAATACATAAAATATTACCAAAACTTCTGTCTTCCTGTGTGCGTAAATTTGTTTATGTAGCCATGACAACGAAACATGTGCGTGCGCGCCTGCGTTAAGAGCGCTAGTTGCTCCGTGAACGCTGATGCGCTCATCCAATTGACATTCCCGAATGCAAGCACGCATTCCACACAAACAAACAAACGTACATGTGTCATTAGTATGGGAAAAAATGGGATTTGAACTGTAGGTCTCGGACATAAATATCTTCTTTCGGGTCGGATTCGGTTACTGCTCTGTCGGGCCAGGGTTTTGGGTCTGACGAATCGTCAAGCATATTTTGCGTTGACGTATTTTTCACGTTGTCCCACCCCTAATTCAGACAGGTTTCACGCTAACCCACTCCAGACTGAAGGATCACGGACGCCATTTTGGCTCAACGGATGTTTTCCCTTCAAAACCAAACTTTATTTGTAGCCTTCATGAGTTAACGGAAAGAGCAAATGCATAATAAAGAGAGGGTACAGAGTACAGAAATAGGGTAATGACATTTTTAACTTTATTTTAGCGTTAGTTTTTTTTTTTAGAACCAAATAATAACCTTCAATAAAAGTTATTTTTAGGTTTTATTTATTGTAACTCTAAAATAACGTTCCCCGAACGTTGTAGGGAGGTTATTTTTAAATAACTTATACCGAACGTTCCCTAATGTTTATTTTTGTGTTATTATTTAATACACATTTAAAATAACCTTCCAATTAAAACGCTGCAGATGTGTTTGTGTAATGACAGAGCTCTGAAATGAGTTTAACACAGCGTTTATGTCGAAATTAAATCAACCAAACCACGATATAACGAACAGATAAATCCAACGTTCTAGCTGAAACATTAAAGATCAAACCATTCATTCACACACAGAACATGCAGGATTCATGTTTAAATAGTCTTTAGCATGTTAATATTAACATACACTAGTGTATATCGCAGTCTGATTTAAGTGTACTGACTTGCTTTTAATTTATTCATCAGAAATTGGACAAATTCTGTGAAATAAATTCCGTTTTTATGACTGGATTCTGCAATTCTGTCTATTTTACGGCATCACGGAAATCACAGAGCTCTAAAAATCTGGTCCCTCAGCAGAAACAGGACATGGAGAGAGTCTGGGCTTTGGCTCAGGATGGATGCAAATCAATACCGAAATGTACAAATGGATCAGAAGAACCTCATCTAGTGTCTGGATTCAGAGTTGTGCTCTCCTGATGGACGCTTGCCTGTTTAACATTATCGAAACTAAAACCGTAACTGTTATTAAATCTTTACAAACGTTATTTAGACAGCTTAAATGTTGGAATAAAAATCAGCTCCACAGAGTTTTGGTCTCACTGATGGATTGAAAGAGAAAAGTAGAGGACGTTAAAACACATTTCTGTCAAGAGTTCAATTGGTACTTCACTAAAACATTTCTATAAGCGAGGCAAACTGCTGTTTAAGGGCATAAGATATAATGTCCAAGCATGAATGGATAATTGTAAAATACCAGCGTTTCCATCATCAGATCGGTGAGCAGGGACACGAGCAGCTCCCTCTGCTGGCGGACGCTCACCCTGACCTGAGCCCTGAACACAGCTCTTCCTCTCAGATCCACCTGTGCTCTTCAGAGGAGCGGCTGTGACTCACCGCAGTCATTACTCAAGCTAATACAACACACACCGACTGCCATAAAAGAACAAATGAACTGAAATAAATCTACAGAAGATGAAGAGAGAGAGAGAGAGACTTCATACGGATGAAACTCTTCAGTCCTCGAGAAACCAAGAGCAACGTCACACACTCTATCTATCTATCTATCTATCTATCTATCTATCTATCTATCTATCTATCTATCTATCTATCTATCTATCTATCTATCTATCTATCCATCCATCCATCCATCCATCCATCCATCCATCCATCCATCCATCCATCCATCCATCCATCCATCCATCCATCCATCCATCCATCCATCTATCACTCTATCACTCTATCACTCTATCTATCTATCTTTCACTCTATCTTTCACTCTATCTATCTATCTATCTATCTATCTATCTATCTATCTATCTATCTATCTATCTATCTATCTCTCTATCTATCACTCTATCTGTTGTTCTTACATTCCATCCAGACAGACAGTATTATTATGCTAATTGTGCATGTTTATGTGCTCAGGTTTTTCAGTATTAGGGTATGGTGTGTGTGTGTGTGTGTGTGTGTGTGTGTGTGTGTGTGTGTGTGTGTGTGTGTGTGTTGCAGGTAAAAGAGATGAATGTTGTGTTTGCTCAGGTTTTAATTGTGTCTCATTGGAAGTGGCCCTAGAGAGCATCAATCAGCACTAATTGTGTGTGTGTGGTTTCACGCTCGGCTGATTTGAAAGTTATAATAAGCTGATGACTAAACCTAAATCAATAGCCCTGTATCGACCACACACACACACACGCAGAGAGCCCTGAGTGAGGTATTTATAATATATCTGAAGGTTGAGTTCACTCTATGAGTCATAATTAAACTCCAGAGACACAAACTGATAACAAAGAGTGAAACTCAGCCATCAGATATATTATACATGCCTGAATCTGATCTGTGTGTGTGTGTGTGTGTGTGTGTGTGTGTGTGTGTGTGTGTGTGTGTGTGTGTGTGTGTGTGTGTGTGTGTCGTCTCTCTCTGCACCTACCCAAAGCTTGAGAGGCAAATGCTGCCATCGCACTCTGTAACCGATCCGGCCGTAACGCCTGGACCACCAGCACCTGAGGAAGAAACAGAGAAACAGAGTCAGCTTCATCTGAGTACTCTGATTGGTGCATACAGTTGATTGACAGCTGACCTGCTGAAAGAGGGAGATCTTCTTAGCAATGGGAGGCGGGATTTCCTGTTCGCAGCAGGAACTGTGTGAGAATGTGAGCCACAGGTCTGCGTCGTTCAGACAGAGAGACTGATACAACACTGGGAAGGTGCTCTGGAGAGACACGGAGAGAAATCGACTGGTCAATAAAATACTCAAACATCTGGCTCAGTGAGAACACGAAGGGCCCTGAGAAAGCGGATTTATTCTTTCACAAATTCACTAAAAGTTTTCTTTTATTTCTGTTCAAACTTTTTTGGGATTTAATGGTTTTATTTGTATTTATTATATAATAACAAAAAGCATGTCTAATTAATTGAAATCTTGAAACCTATACAATTTAACAACTTTAGGGCCCGAAATTCTGTGTTTTAATATTTCTGGACTCATGATTTAATACACATTTATTATCAAAAACAGTGGTAATCAAATGTAGGCATGAAACATCATTAATTATTCAAATACATTTTGAATTTTTAAATAAAATTCAAATTAATTTTTTTGGGCAAATAAAATGCAACAAAATAGAGGTTTACTTTTAAAATTTAAAAGAAATTTTACGTGATATAAAAGAAAACGTGATCCATCAGACCAGGCCACCTTCTTCCATTGCTCCGTGGTCCAGTTCTGATGCTCACGTGCCACTGTTGGTGCTTTCGGCGGGTCAGGGTCAGCATGGGCACCCTGACTGGTCAGCGGCTATGCCGCCCCATACGCAACAAACTGCGATGCTCTGTGTATTCTGACACCTTTCTATCAGAACCAGCATTAACTTCTTGAGCAGTTTGAGCTCCAGTAGCTCGTCTGTTTGATCGGACCACACGGGCCAGCCTTCGCTCCCCGCGTGCATCAATGAGCCTGAGCCGCCCATGACCCTGTGGCCGGTTCTCCACTGTTCCTTCCTTGGAGCACTTTTGATAGATCCTGACCACTGCAGACCGGGAACACCCCACAAGAGCTGCAGTTTTGGAGATGCTCTGACCCAGTCGTCTAGCCATCACAATTTGGCCCTTGTCAAACTCGCTCAAATCCTTACGCTTGCCCATTTTTCCTGCTTCTAACACATCAACTTTGAGGACAAAATGTTCACTTGCTGCCTAATATATCCCACCCACTAACAGGAGCCGTGATGAAGAGATAATAGGTGTATTTATGTTTTTTTTTTTTGACGGGTTGCCATGAAGTTGAGGTTGAATGATAGTTTTCTCAGATGAAATGGTGAAATGCTGGTGAAGAGACTCTCAGAGCGGCTCTGGAGATGAAGTTCATGCGTTCATATAGTGAGACGGCAGACGCTGAAAACACCACGAGTGTCACGTGTGCTTCAGTGTGTGTAGTAGACCAAACTGAGACACAGATATTCACAGACACTAGTCCATATCACGATGTAATTCAGTGTACAGCCCTAACCGTTACGTTCCGCATTATACTGTAAATTTCATTTTTATGACTGCATTTGTTTTCCGCATCACGGAAATCCTAGGGCGCTGATTACCTTGAGCAGAGCCACAGCCATCAGCCTCTCCTGATCAATCCAAGAGGGAAACTGTTCTCGCAGAGCCTTCTGGGAGTCCTGAAGAAAGAGAGAGAATTTATATGACAGAGGAGAGGAGATGCGTGTTGTTTAATCGAGAAAAACATAAAGAGATTCATACCGTCTTCCGAACCATGTCTGCAACGATCAGGCCAGTGAACACGTCCCATTCCTGCATCAGAGCGCCACAAACACACAAGAGCCATTCAGTTTTATTGTGCTTTACTGGCAAGACTAATAACAGCATATTTATCTTGTCAGAGCTGCTGCTGCAGACGAGCCAAAATAGAAACGTTATCATTCATTCACGATTGGTTATGAGAGTTTAGTGCTCACACTAGAGCTGCTCGATTCAAACATCCACACGATCTTATTCTTTAATGACAGCGACTGGCTTCTGTCTGTTCAACATAAGTACGATCACAGCGAGCGTTCAGACCTGTGCTCTGATCCAGCCGTCATGTGCAGGTATGAAACATGTCACACAGGTCACCCTAACCCTAACCCTCACACACAGGTCACACACAGGTCATCTTACAATCATTCAAAAGAACACAGAAGGCCTGGGATAAAAGTCTATAGTTCAGATATAAAGTCTTCATGAGCGAGTCATTGAATCATTCAATCAACCGACAAAAAAAACTAATTCAAATGAATTACATATTTTTTAAATAGACTCCAGAAATTCACATTTTGCCAGAGCCTCTCGTAAACCGCATTATTCTGTTTAGAATCATGGGAGAATTGTGATGTTTGTTTTAAACCAAAAAAATCATGATTCTCAATTTATGTAGAACCTTGCAGATCTACACACACACACACAGAGATACACACACACACCACCCTGCCCCTAAACATACACACACACACACACACACACACACTTCCCCCTGCCCTTAAACTTACCCATCACAGGAAACATTCTGCATTTTTACTTTCTCAAAAAAACTCATCCTGTGTGATTTATAAGCCTTTTGAAAAGTGGGGACCGCTGGCTGGTGATCTCAGGTTTTACTATCCTAATGGGGACATTTGGTCCCCACAATGTAATTCAAACAAGGGCACACACACACACAGAGATACATACACACACAGACAAACACACACACACACACACACACACACACACACACACACACACACATACATACACACACTCTCCCACACTCCCAGACACACACACACAGAGACCCATGCCCCTAAACCTACCCATCACACACACACACACACTGCCCCTGCCCCTAAACCTACCCATCACACACACACACACACACACTGCCCCTGCCCCTAAACCTACCCATCACACACACACTTACGTTCTCCTGGAACAGTTCTGGGTTCATTCCCTTCACAAAGTGCAGCGCAAACATCAACTGATCCGCCTGTAATCAGACACACAGTTATATTTATTATCTATTTACATTATTATTATATTTATTTATATAGTAAACCTTAAATACAACATCAATAGCTTTGGATAAAAGCGTCTGCCAAATGCATAAATGAATGATTGATGAATATGAATATGACACACTGCTTTCCCACTAAAGAAAAGCAGGCTCTGTGCGGGAGAGATTGGTCTCCTCACCACGTAAAACAACAACTCAATCAGCCCAGACCGCCCCAAACAAAGCTACATCACTGCCGCTGGAATCAATGAAGCTGTCAACACGCTGGACACACACGGATAAATCACCGTCTGAAATAAACCCCTTCATGACTTAAATTAACTGTACATATGTCTAAATATATCACAACCAGCTCTTGGTTGCATGAATACATTAAATGAGTGGTGAAATATGTTCTGAAGACTAAGTGCAAAGATGCGATCACATCTGGTGCTGAGGTTTATGTGGTAGTCGTTTCAATGGGAACTGCAAAATCTGATGAATTACACAGGAATAAAGCAATGACCACCAAACAACTGCTTTCCAAATTAATGAATAATTCAATGAGTGGCAGCCAGTTGTCGTGTCAAAAAAAAAAAAAAAATTTAAAAAGTGACGTTGCTTCAAGTCATATGACTGAACCATGCTCTGGTCATTATAAAAATGACCGGCTGCTGTCACTTCTGCTGTCCAGGCATAAGCAGCATCATTTCGGTGGAGAAAAGGAAAATGGTTGATGCTGTGGTTCAAGGTGGGATTTATGTGGGCGGGTCCTCACTTTGGGAACATAACGAGGGCTCTGATTGGTGCTGACGGTTTTATGTGGGCTGGGTTGTCTCAATGGGAACATAACGAGGGCTCTGATTGGTGCTGGGGTTTTCTGTGGGCGGGGTCATCACTTTGGGAACATAACGAGGGCTCTGATTGGTGCTGGGGGTTTATGTGGGCGGGGTCGTCTCAATGGGAACATAACGGAATCAGTGTGTGTTACCTTGAAGAGCGAGCGACAGATATACTCATACACCATGTTCTTCAGACTGCTCTCCAGCGTGGAGATCCTCACATCGGTGCTCTCACTTTCCTGCATCACACACACACAGTTAGCTCCACTAACATCAGTGCATGTGTGTGTGAGGTGTGTTTCCACGTCACCTGTTTGGTCTGTAGCGCTCGGTGGAAGAGTCGCAGGAACGACACCAGACTGAACCGGTACATGTTATTAATCTTGGACAGATCCGTGATCACAAAGTACATCTTACTGGCTGTCTCGGCTAGCGGCAGGTACGCGTCCCTTTCCTACAGACACACGGACACAGACAGACGTTACACAGGTGCCACCTGCTGTTTCATTCATTCCTGGTATCTCTGTCATAATCACACTCTTCCCAGCATCACCTGGTCGAGTGACGCCTGCAGGCGGTGGGATTCAGTCAGCGATTGGTGGATCAGAGCACTGCTGGCTTTGGTCTGGTTCAGAGACTCAATCAGCTCCTTATTCTCCAGGATATTCCCCTGAGCCGTCGCCAGAGTCTACACACACACACACACGAAACACACACTGTTTGTTGAGTATTTGGAAAAAACATCCCATAATCCAGGGGTTTTCAAATTGGGGTCCAGGGACTGTAAAAAGTTTAAAAATATATAAATAATATAACTAAGTAAATAACTAAATTTGATTAAAAAAAATAAATAAGAAATATAAAAAATATTTACATAAATAAATAATTGATTAAAATAATAAATTAATAAAATACAATAAAAAAAAACAATAACATAAAATGTGAGAATGTAAAAAAGAATTGTGCTGGAATCGATTAAATCTTTTTACAAATTAATATTTTTTCTGTAATAATTTGCAAGTTTTTAATATTTAATACACACACACACACCCTGACACAAACACACACTCGATGCACAGAGAGATTTGCTCCAGTCTCGTGCACACATCGAGTTGTCTTTCTCTCTTGAACAAACAATAACAACACAGAGAATGGTGCCAAAATGCCAGAAATTCTCATAATAGGAGTCTTAAATGAGTTAAATAAACTTAAATTAACTTGAGATGCGTCGGATCCGCGTAATGTTCGGCAGCCGCTGATCTTAAAGTCACAGCAGCACTAATGATGTCTGTCATTAATGTTCCTCACAGAACAAAGGGAACAGAGAACAGTGTAGCTTTCATGATCATCAATCTATTCTAATTTATTATTTATGCAGTTAAGAAAGGTGTTTGATAACTATTACAGTTCTGTATATGTCTAACAGGGAAGGCCACAGGTAAACATAACATTTATTAGAATTGGTTTATGTAAAGATTGTTTTAAGTTCACTTAAATTAAAAGTTGTTATTTTAAAGCCTAATAAATGTTGCAATTGGTAGCTTTTATTTATAATGTAATGTCATTAATGTTTCATAGAGACATTAGTATCAGTGACACTGGCCATATTCATAAAAACATGCCATAACAACAAATGTTTAAAATATGCTGTCAGTAAATTGTTTTTTAATTTGGAGAGTAACTGAAATTAGCACAATATCAAAATATTAAAAACTTGCAATTAATCATGATTAATTACAGAAAATTTGTTGATAGATTCCCAGCACTAATAAATACATTTTATTAAAATAGTAAATGGATGGAATTTGATTTAAATAAATTAATTGATTAAAATAAATAACATTTCATTTAAATAAATGAATAATACATCTAATAGCAGAGTACTATAGTGCGTAAAAAAGTAATGATTTAAACGTAATATTTTCCAAATAATATTTTCCAAATTTTTATAATATACATTTTGTAGAGTATTTACATCTTTTTACATGAAAATACACAGCTGACTTTTGAATTTCAGGATGGGGTCCCTCCTATGGGGGTCCTTAAAGATTGAAACCCTCAGAATATCATGTGTGGAGGAGCATGCTGGGATTGTTGCTTCAGTACCTCCAGCAGCGACTCCTCCAGCTGAGCCAGCTGGATCTTCTTCTCCTCTTCCTGTTGCAGGAGCTTGGTCTTTTCGCTCTCCAGCTCTGGTTTCTCCTGCTGGATGGTCAGCGCTAGCAGCTAAACACACACACACACACGGTAATGATGGTCTTTCTGGAGTCGGAGCAGGTGATAAGTGGCTTGTCATAAGTGAGTGTGTTACCTGTCCTCGTAGTCCTGCTCTAGTGGTGGTGAAGTTCACCTCAGTGATGACAGACGCGGCGTCCGGTGGGATGAAGGGACTGGGGTTACGGGTGGCCAGAAACAGACGGAAATCCTCATTATAGTCGATGACTTTGTCACCGATCTGCACTACGTATCGCGGCCCTGCCACACACACACACACACACACACACGGAGCAGAATAAATCATCTTCAGAATGAAATACTAGTATACTGCTAACTGAAACACAGCATATAAAACAGTATGCACTAAAGTTTTATTTGATTAATGAGTTGAGGAAAAGTTAGAACGACAACATTTTTTATTGTGATTTATGTCACTGGAAATAGAGTCAAGATGAGAGCATTGCATTGTGGGATACAGTATTACATCCAGAGTGTTCTGCAGTGTTGTTATTGTTAACTAAGCTAAAAATATAAATATTACAAAAATGTTAAACGTAAGATCATAAAAAGTCTTCAATACCTTAAATGGCATAACCAGCATCTTAATTATCATTTTAAGGCATCTTATATTTTGGGAATGGAAAAACATAAATCGCGATACTTCCTAATGTGATTATTAAACTTCAAAAGGCTATGATTTCATTAAAGGTGCACTATGTAACATTTTTTTAGTAAAATATCCAAAAACACAAAGCCAGTGTTATATATTTTGTTCAGTTGAGTACTTACAATATCCCAAATGTTTGCAACTATTTGTAAATCGTGGGAAAGTTGCTCTTTTAACCAATGAAGCGGGACGTGTGGGGGCGTGGCCTGTCAGTGACATCATCTCTGCGTTCCTCTCGGTTTCCGGTGTTATTCTGGAGAAGTGCTTTACTCTCACTGCAGTGTGAACAAGTGTCACAGCAGCCGCCGAGAGAACACACAGAGTAACGGCATATTCTCAACACACTCAGATGTGTGTAATATGATAACCAGAGCGGCGTTCCCTCACACTCATGAGCGGAAAAGCGGAGATGGCGCCGGCGCCTGTGGCATAATAAAAGTCCCGCTGCTCGCGAGGCGTGTGTTGTGTTCATCTCATTAACAATCGCTCCGGCGGCCTCGCTCAGCTCCACAACACTCGCCCCTGCTCTGCTTCACACTACAGTAACGTTAATAATCACATCCATGGACATGATTTCTGCCCGAGTCCCATCCCGAGTCTTTCCCACCGGCTGTGAGGTGAACACCACATGTCCCAGGATTCTGAGCTCAAACTTGGCATCATCAAACTACGCCTGTGTTTTGAATAGACGACCTCTAGCGGACGGAAAAGTTACATAGTGCACCTTTAACTAAACCGTTTTTAAAGGCTGAAGGTGGCGCTGTTGTGCATTCGACAGGCTGGACCAATCATTGAACAGCGCACATTTATGCCAGCGAATGCTTATGACCTAATGCTGATCAATTATGACAATGTTTATGCTGTTGATATTGTAATATGTTGCATGTAGTTTTAACATTTACATTTATATTTATGCATTTAGCAGACGCTTTTATCCAGAGCGACTTACAACTGAGGAGTAGGAAGCGATCGGTCATGAATAGGCAAAGAAACGCAAAAAAAGTTTTGGACATTACATAGAGTAACCTTAAGCTAGAATAGGGAGGGAATAAAAGAGAAATAGAGGAAGAGAAGAGGTTTTTTTATGATAAGATTAAGTGCTCACGGAAGAGATGGGTTTTTAGCAGTCTTTTGAATGATGACAGTGATCCTGCCATCCGGATTGAGGTGGGAACATCGTTCCACCAGCCAGGAACGGTGAATGAAAAAGTTCTGGAGAGGGATTTCATGCCTTTCTGTGATGGTACCATAAGCCTACGCTCCTATGTAAGAATGCATATTTAATCTCCCTCATTTGAATGAGCTCCTGCAATAATAAAGCATTGGCGTTTCATAATAAGAGTCCTTGTGTATTTCGGGCTTGTTTATTAAATAAAAGTCACGCCGTGTGTCCAATTTCCACCCCGGTTATTATTTGGTTACACAAACTGTACGTAATTTAATTTCCAATTAATTTAAAGTAAACTATTGCAGCTTCTGTCTGGGACGCCCTGTCACTGGAAGGAAAGACTAAGAACATTATTTGATGCACATTATTAAATATATAGATTGTACTAGTATCGGTACTGTATTATTATAGCTAACAAAAATCTTTTTACTTCAAACAAATAAATGTTAACTGACATAAAATTACAATTTTCAACTTAGGAGCACAAGTGCTCTGGTGCACAACACAAATCCACATACTCAGCACAGTGTGTCGTGAACGCTGCTGAAAAACCAGCAGTATGGAAACAGCGTTAATGAATGCAGCTGAGATTGGTGTGGAATCCTCCTTGTATAAGAGAAGGATTTGTGGGGTTGCCAAATTGAACACGACACTGTATGTGTGTGTGTGTGTGTGTGTGTGTGTGTGTACATCCTGTAAGTCTGCAATGCAGTAGTCTGTACACACACTTTAATTTCCCTCTCTCTTTCTCTCCTCATCCGAACTCTGAAACCCTCTTCGTTTATCTGCCTCCCGCCGGTCCCTGATAGACTCAGCCATATCTGCTCCACACACACACACACACACACATACACACACACACACACACACACACACACACACAGCATATGTGTGTGTGTGTGTGTGTGTGTGTGTGTGTGTGTGGACAGGAGGATAAACACACTACATGTGTGTGTGTGTGTGTGTGTGTGTGTGTGTGTGTGTCTTAGGAGCATCTAACTCCACATCCTAACCATGTGTGACACCATACAGTTCAAGCCCTGGTTAATTTAGAACAGACCTCATTGGGTCTCGCGCGTCATGCATCAAACATTTGAGCTTCTTTTCCTTTTAATGGCGGTTGAAGCTGAATACCGCCACCTACTGCACGACACCTGCATTACAGCTGACGTAAAATAAAGGTCAATCGGCCCCGATATCGAGACATCTGTAGTTTCTCCCGAACACACACCCACTGCACTCACCCTGTGCGATGAGATCTCGCCGCAGCAGCGGGTACAGGACGGGCTCCACGCCGTCCATCTCCTGAACGATCAGAGTTTTCCCGAAGCGCACGGATAACTCCAACACCGTCATGAAGTTAGTGTCCTGGGACAGATAAAGTCAAGTGTGTGATTTCAGGGCTTATTATAGTATAACATTTCTCATTTTCATGTCGTTTAACTTGATGTACTAAAATAACTAAAACTATAATTAATATAAATTATATAGACATATTTAAAAAAAAAGATTTTAGCTAGAATGGTCAAATACAAAAAATCATAATATTAATATCTCAATGATACTAAAATAATAATGGTTCTTTATTAAAAAATAAAGTAAAATACATTTTTATTTTTTATATGGACATGCCAAAATGAGTTGAGGAGGAGATGTTTGAAATTGTGTTTGAATTGAATTGAGAGTACATTGCATTGTGGGATACAGCTCTGACATGTGTGTGTTTTTACCTGTTGGTTTATGACCTCCAGACGATGTGCTTTCAGATGAGTTCGCAACCACTCTGTCGCACGAGAGGACGGATCGATCAAGAACGGACAAGAAGCACTCTAGGAGAGGAGACGAGAGGAGAAGAGAGGAAAAGAGAGACGAGAGGAGACAAGACAACAGTCATATCTATATATCAACATTTCTATATGTTTGTATATGTCTATTGCTTTAGCAATATTGTGTTACTAGTCATGCCAATAAAGTGCATTTGAATCGAATTGACAAGACGAATGAAAAGACGCAAAGAGACGTGAGGAGACAAGACTAGAGGAGACAAGATGAGGAGAGATGAGATGAGGAGAGACGAGATGAGGCGAGACAAGAGGAGACAAGATGAGAAGAGACAAGATGAGGAGAGATGAGATGAGAAGAGACGAGATGAGAAGAGATGAGATGAGGAGAGACGAGAAGAGGCGAGACGAGATGAGGAGAGACGAGAGGAGGCGAGACAAGAGGAGACAAGATGAGAAGAGACAAGAGGAGACAAGATGAGGAGAGATGAGATGAGAAGAGACGAGATGAGAAGAGATGAGATGAGACAAGACAAGAGGAGAACAGATGAGGAGAGATGAGATGAGAAGAGACGAGATGAGGCGAGACAAGAGGAGACAAGATGAGGAGAGATGAGATGAGATGAGAAGAGACGAGATGAGGCGAGACAAGAGGAGACAAGATGAGGAGAGATGAGATGAGAAGAGACGAGATGAAAAGAGACGAGATGAGGCGAGACAAGATGAGAGATGAGATGAGAAGAGATGAGAAGAGACGAGAGAGCGAGACAAGAGGAGAACAAGATGAGAGATGAGATGAGAAGAGACGAGATGAGAAGAGATGAGAAGAGATGAGGCGAGACAAGAGGAGACAAGATGAGGAGAGATGAGATGAGAAGAGACGAGATGAAAAGAGACGAGATGAAAAGAGCGAGATGAGGTGAGACAAGAGAAGACAAGATGAGAGATGAGATGAGAAGAGACGAGATGAGAAGAGATGAGGCGAGACAAGAGGAGATGAGTTGAGGAGAGGCGAGATAAGGCGAGACAAGAGGAGACAAGATGAGGAGAGATGAGATGAGAAGAGACGAGATGAGAAGAGACGAGATGAGAAGAGGCAGAGATGAGAAGAGACGAGATGAGAAGAGAGAGATGAGATGAGAAGAGACGAGATGAGAAGAGACGAGATGAGAAGAGATGAGGCGAGACAAGAGGAGACAAGATGAGGAGAGATGAGATGAGAAGAGACGAGATGAGGCGAGACAAGAGGAGACAAGATGAGGAGAGATGAGATGAGATGAGAAGAGACAAGATGAGAAGAGATGAGGCGAGACAAGAGGAGACAAGATGAGGAGAGATGAGATGAGAAGAGACGAGATGAAAAGAGACGAGATGAGGCGAGACAAGAGGAGACAAGATGAGAGATGAGATGAGATGAGAAGAGAAGAGACGAGATGAGGCGAGACAAGAGGAGATGAGATAAGGAGAGACGAGATGAGGCGAGACAAGAGAAGACAAGATGAGGAGAGATGAGAAGAGATGAGGCGAGACAAGAGGAGACAAGATGAGGAGAGATGAGATGAGAAGAGACGAGATGAGGTGAGACTAGAGGAGACAAGATGAGGAGAGATGAGATGAGAAGAGATGAGCTGAGGCGAGACAAGAGAAGACAAGATGAGGAGAGAAGAGATGAGAAGAGACAAGATGAGAAGAGATGAGAAGAGATGAGAAGAGACGAGATGAGAAGAGATAAGAAGAGATGAGAAGAGACAAGATGAGGAGAGATGAGATGAGAAGAGACAAGATGAGAAGAGATGAGAAGAGATGAGATGAGGCGAGACAAGAGGAGACAAGATGAGGAGAGATGAGATGAGAAGAGACAAGATGAGAAGAGAGTGAGATGAGGCGAGACAAGAGGAGACAAGATGAGGAGATGAGAAGAGAAGAGATGAAAAGAGACGAGATGAGGCGAGACAAGAGAAGACAAGATGAGGAGAGATGAGATGAGAAGAGACAAGATGAGAAGAGATGAGGCGAGACAGGAGGAGATGAGATGAGGAGAGACGAGATGAGGCGAGACAAGAGGAGACAAGATGAGGAGAGATGAGATGAGAAGAGACAAGATGAGGCGAGACAAAAGGAGAAAAGATGAGGAGAGATGAGATGAGAAGAGACAAGATGAGAAGAGATAAGATGAGGCGAGACAAGAGGAGACAAGATGAGAGATGAGATGAGAAGAGAGGAGATGAGGCGAGACAAGAGGAGACAAGATGAGGAGAGATGAGATGAGGCAAGACAAGAGGAGACAAGATGAGGAGAGATGAGATGATAAGAGACGAGATGAGAAGTGACGAGATGAGGCGAGACAAGAGGAGACAAGATGAGGAGAGATGAGATGAGAAGAGACGGGATGAGGCGAGACAAGAGGAGACAAGATGAGGAGAGATGAGATGAGAAGAGACGAGATGAGAAGAGACGAAATGAGGCGAAATGAGACAAGAGGAGACAAGATGAGGAGAGATGAGATGAAGATGAAAGAGACGAGATGAGGCGAGACAAGAGGAGACAAGATGAGAGATGAGATGAGATGAGAAGAGAAGAGACGAGATGAGGCGAGACAAGAGGAGATGAGAGATAAGGAGAGACGAGATGAGGCGAGACAAGAGAAGACAAGATGAGGAGAGATGAGAAGAGATGAGGCGAGACAAGAGGAGACAAGATGAGGAGAGATGAGATGAGAAGAGACGAGATGAGGCGAGACTAGAGGAGACAAGATGAGGAGAGATGAGATGAGAAGAGATGAGCTGAGGCGAGACAAGAGAAGACAAGATGAGGAGAGATGAGATGAGAAGAGACAAGATGAGAAGAGATGAGAAGAGATGAGATGAGAAGAGACAAGATGAGAAGAGATGAGAAGAGATGAGAAGAGACAAGATGAGGAGAGATGAGATGAGAAGAGACAAGATGAGAAGAGATGAGAAGAGATGAGATGAGGCGAGACAAGAGGAGACAAGATGAGGAGAGATGAGATGAGAAGAGACAAGATGAGAAGAGATGAGATGAGGCGAGACAAGAGGAGACAAGATGAGGAGATGAGAAGAGAAGAGATGAAAAGAGACGAGATGAGGCGAGACAAGAGAAGACAAGATGAGGAGATGAGAAGAGATGAGATGAGAAGAGACAGAGATGAGAAGAGATGAGGCGAGACAGGAGGAGATGAGATGAGGAGAGACGAGATGAGGCGAGACAAGAGGAGACAAGATGAGGAGAGATGAGATGAGAAGAGACAAGATGAGGCGAGACAAAAGGAGAAAAGATGAGGAGAGATGAGATGAGAAGAGACGAGATGAGAAGAGATAAGATGAGGCGAGACAAGAGGAGACAAGATGAGGAGAGATGAGATGAGAAGAGAGGAGATGAGATGAGACAAGAGGAGACAAGATGAGGAGAGATGAGATGAGGCAAGAGGAGACAAGATGAGGAGAGATGAGATGAGGCAAGACAAGAAGAGACGAGATGAGAAGTGAAGAGATGAGGCGAGACAAGAGGAGACAAGATGAGGAGAGATGAGATGAGAAGAGACGAGACGAGATGAGGCGAGACAAGAGGAGACAAGATGAGGAGAGATGAGATGAGAAGAGACGAGATGAGAAGAGACGAAATGAGGCGAGACAAGATGAGGAGAGATGAGATGAGATAAGAAGAGACGAGATGAGAAGAGACAAGAAGAGACAAGATGAGGAGAGATGAGATGAGAAGAGACGAGATGAGAAGAGACAAGAAGAGACAAGATGAGGAGAGATGAGATGAGGAGAGATGAGATGAGAAGAGACGAGATGAGGCGAGACAAGAGGAGACAAGATAAGGAGAGACGAGATGAGATGATGCGAGACAAGAGGAGACAAGATAAGGAGAGATGAGGAGAGATGAGGAGAGACGAGATGAGGTGAGACGAGAGGAGAGACGAAGACAAGAGGAGAGAGATGAGGAGAACAGACAAGAGAAGACAAGATGTAACGAGGAGAGGCGAGGAGAGATAAGACAAGACAAGAAGAGAAGAGAAGAGGACAGACGAGACGTGAGGAGAGGAGAAGAGACGAGAGGAGAAGAGAGGAGATGAAGAGAGATAAAGGTGACAAGGAGAGGAGAGGAGAGGAGAAGAAAATAGGAGAGAAGCAGAGACAAAGAGAGACGAGAGGAGACGAAGAGAGACGAAAGGAGAGGAGACAAGGAGAGGAGACGAGACGTGAGGAAAGGAGAGGAGAAGAGATGTGAGGAGAGACGAGAGGAGACGAGGAGAGAAGAGGAGAGACGAGAGGAGAGACGAGACGTAAGGAGAGGAGATGAGGAGAGGAGAAGAGACGAAGAGAGACAAGAGGAGAGGAGATGAGATGAAGAGAGACGAGAGGAGACGAGATGAGATGAAGAGACGAGATGAGAAGAGACAAGGAGAGGAGAAGAGACAAAGAGAGACGAGAGGAGATGAGACAAGGAGAGGAGAAGAGACGAAGAGAGACGAGACAAGGAGAGGAGACTAGGAGAGAAGATGAGGAGAGGAGAAGAGACGAAGAGAAGAGACGAAGAGAGACGAGAGGAGACAAGGAGAGGAGAGGAGACGAGACGGGACAAGGAGAGGAGACGAGACGAGACGAGGAGAATAGACAAAGAGAGACAAGAGAAGACGACGAGACGAGACGAGACGAGGAGAGGAGAGGAGAGGAGAGGAGAAGAGACGTGAGGAGAGACGAGACGAGGAGAGACTAAAGGAGACGAAACGAGGAGAGGAGACGAGACAAGAGGAGATAAGACGTGAAGAGAACAGGTGAGAGGAGATGAGAGGAAGAGAGACGAGATGAGACGAGATTACTTATAAGATAAATAATGACAGTATAACTCCTGTAAAACCAGATCAAGAACGTGTCCAGCTCATATTTCACCCCAAACAATGAGAATCTGGAGGAAAAATGTGTTTAACTGTCATGAAAATAATGTCAGAACTCATAACATCTTAAAAAATGCTTGATTTTCTTTATGCAAATTATACTTCTTCATGTTGACTTCACAGTGAAATAAGAGCCAGAGGGTTCCTGACAGGTTTCGTCAGATTCTATTTCCTGCACGTGTTCTTTCATTTCACTCGTTCTCTATGGCAACATGAGGGTGGGTCACCATAGAAACCAGACTCCTTAAGAACACTAATTATAAACTTCTCACACACACATCAAATGGTTCAATCAGTTCAGATGAGATCACACATCCAAAAAATCAGCTGTAGTTAATAAGACATTCATGCCAGGGGTTATTTTAAGGCCTGTTCGCACAGCGAAATGTGACATTTTATCCATTGTGTAGGTCCATTTATGCAAAATAAACTCACTGACCAATAAGACACAAGCTCTGTTCCACTTCAGGACATTACAACAGATATTACACTGTTTATATTACATGCAATAGAAGTTGTATCCAATAGTTTTAGTCCAATCATGATTCAATCAACAACCAATGGATGAAATTAAGTCCCGCCCTACACTTTTTCTACAGCCGTTTCAATCCAGATGTGGATTTTGTGGCGTTTTGCCGCATCTCCCGGTGTGAACAGGCCTTCAGGTTTAGGATGAGTTAGGACAAGGTGATAGTATAGTATGGGAAGTCAACACTTCTAAGTAAACGTATGCAATCTTACCAGTGATCTTAGTTCATTAATCTGATGTCAGCATGTGCAGACAGACATAAATGAGTGAACGCTGGGCATTATGGGAACACAGATGATCACAAAGGTCTAGGTGTGTGTTACCTGCAGGATGACCAGAGCGTTCTCCATCGACAGGTCGTCAGACGGCAACCCCTCACCCTTCCAGATCAGCTGCTCACTCTCAGAACACAGGAAGTGACGCAAATCAAACTCTGCCAATCAGAGAACAGGGCTGTTAAAGCCTCGCCCAATCAGAAGAGCTAAAAATGGTGTCAGACATAATCGTAAATGTTTTCCAAAGTCAAGTGCTGTGTGTTTACTATTTGGGTGATGTATGCCTGTTCAATGACAATGTTAAGAAAATAAAAGATGAAAATGGAAGATTTATGTCTGCATGTTAACGCTGCTCTGTGTCATTTTCTCGATGTTCGAATAGTCTGTTGTGTTCCAGTTATATATTCAAAGTCACTATAAGTCAGTCATCTGTCATTTGACTTCCTGAATAATGAAACGTGTGTGTGTGTGTGTGTGTGTGTGTGTGTTACTCTGTAGTCCCGAGCTGCTCATCCAGTCGTCTAGGCTGCTGCGGCGCTGGTCTTCAGGAGCCGCAGGCAGATACGTGATGAAAGCAGCAGATAGTTGAGCTCTCTTACGAAGAGTGTCCAGTTCCTCACTGATCTCATCCACCTACACAGACACACACACACACACACACACACATGTTGGGTTTTCATGTTTTATGGGGACATTCCATAGGCGTAATGCATTTTATACTGTACAAACCGCATTTTCTATCCCCCTACACTGCCCCTGCCCCTAAACCTACCCATCACACACACACACACACACACACACACACACACACACACACACACACACACACACACACTGCCCCTAAACCTACCCATCACACACACATACACACACACACACACACACACACACACACACACACACACACACACACACACACACACACACACACACACTGCCCCTAAACCTACCCATCACAGGAGACATGCTGCATTTTTACTTTTTCAAAAAACATCACTTAGTGTGATTTATAAGATGTTTTCCTCATGGGGACCAAAAAATGTCCCCACAAGGACAAGGATTTCGGATATTGCCATCTTTGTGGGGACATTTTGTCCCCTTACCATAGGGATTACCAGGACGCACACACACAGACACACAGAAACACACACACACAAACACAGATATACACACACACACACATATATACAGACAGACAGACAGACACACACATGCAGAGAGACAGACAGCAACAGACACACACACACACACACACATACAGAGAAAGACAGACACACACACACACCTACACACACAGACACAAACACAAATAAACACACACAAACACACACACACACACACACACACACAGATAGACACACACACACACACATACATACAGACAGACACACACACATGCAGAGAGACAGACAGCAACAGACACACATACACACACACACATACACAGATATAAGCACACACACATATATACAGACAGACAGACAGACACATGCAGAGAGACAGACAGCAACAGACACACATACACACACACATACAGAGAAAGACAGACACACACACACACACACACACACACACACACACCTACACACAGACACAAACACAAATAAACACACACACACACACACACACACACAGATACACACACACACACATACACATACACAATCACATACACACAAACACACCACACACACACGTTTGTGTCACTATATTAGTAAGGACATTGCATAGACTTCCAGTGATTTTATATCAGATTAATGATATTTTCCCAACCCCATCACAGACACCTGTGCGAGACACTAGAGTCCTTTCAAGTTCTTCTTAGTAAAGGAATGCTGGTAACACTTCAGTATGGGGAACACATATTCACTATTAACTATGACTTTTGCCTAAATAAACTCCTAATTTACTGCTTATTAATAGCTAGTAAGGTAGTTTTTGTAGCATTTAAGTTTAGGTATTGGTTGGATTAAGGGATGTAGAATATGGTCATGCAGAATAAGGCATTAATATGTGCTTTATGAGTACTAATAAACAGCCAATATCCTAGAAATATGCACGCTAAGAAGAAACTAGTTGACATCACACGCTGTAGCGCCCTTGCTCCAAAAGCTATAACAAAACATCCTTTTTTCTTTAACATGTTAGATTACTCATGTTTGTTATATCATTTTTTATTAAAGTGAAATCAGTTTACTAAATACTGTAAACTCGACTGACTGCTTCATTCCCACTGTAAATAAAAACGAGATAAAAAGGCTTTTTATCTAATCGACTGTCATAATATTTCACAATATAAGTAAGGACATTTGGCCCTCACAAGTATAGTGTATATATAAAAATAAGTGTAGTATATATACAGGTTTGGACCTGTACACACACACACACACACACACACACACACACACACACACACACACACACACATTTGGTTTATTGAGTGTTTGGTTTTGGTCATTTAGCCTGATTTATAAGCCGTTTTCCTCATGGGGACTAAAAATATCTCCATAAGATTAAATATTTCAGGCATTACAGGGATTTTTTCTACTGGCCCAGTTGGGCCAGAGGTTCAAATTTTTACTTGCCCTGCCAAAATTTTCATTGGCCCCACCACAAAAAAGTAATAAATAAAATAAAATAGGCCTAGTTATGGTTTAAGGTTGACTCCAAAAAAGCATAACTCATTTATATTTATATATATATATATATTTAAAGACACAGTCTTTAATGAAATATGATCAAATAATAGAATTACGTGCAACCGAACAAATAAATACAACAGAACAAACATACAAAATAAAAACAGTTCTTTTCTGATTTTTCCATGTAGGTCTAAACTAGATTTTCAGTTAGGCTACAGAAATAGTAATCAAATGTAAAATATCACCGCACAATCTTCACTGTATAAATATAGATTAACCCTTATTAAAGTTATTCACTCAAGCTTTTTTTTTCTGTCTTTTGTCATCTCGTCTTTCATGAGAGCCATAGGCGGACGAATATTTTTTCCGGGTTTCTGTTTTCACTGTTATACGCTAGAGACTGCTATTACGCATCTCCTGAACGAGTGAAGAATCTCCTGATCAAAACACAGGCGAAGAAGAAAGAGAAACCAGCTAGAACAATAATGCGATCATCAGCATTATCAGTGTTATTGAATGAAATGTGGACCCAGCACGAGCTAGACTGAAGCTTTGAGGTGTTGACTGACTCGATCTAACAGTTACTCCATCTGTGTTTATCGTTCTGAATCCGCTCTGGATGTCTTTAACAAAAACGTGATTTTTCTCAGCTTTTTCATGAGACTTACCCACAACACAAGTGTTGATTAAAACAAGAATGCGTGACGCTAGAATAGCAGAGGGTCTGTTTCTTTCTTTTGATATATTTGCATGACTTGATATTCATGAAACTTGTGAAAATGGCACAAACGCTGGTGGTGACTGGCATATTTCATGTTTACGTTCATTTATAAGACATAACCGACTATGTTTACGATGCTACTCGACAAGACGGGCATTTTGACATCATTTTGTGTGAATGTTCGCGCGCAGTGAGACGCGTGAGTGTGCTTAAGCTAGTGTTGCAGCGCCGGTCCTTATTGTTGAGCCCTGCATTACTTCCTTGTGGAGACATTTGGTGCAAATGTAAGGAATACCTGAACTACACACACACACACACACACACCTGTGCGGTCCAGCGCGTGTGTTCTCCGTCCAGCTGCTGCAGGAGTTTCTCTGCTGCGCCGATGGTCTCTTGCGCTCTGCTCACCTCAGACTCCAGTTTTGCTGCTTCAGTCGTACGACACTGAAACCTGGACACCAGAGACGAGATGTCGTACACACACACACACACACACTAGCGAGCTGCCTACTTAGACAGCATTCTAGGACATGCTCACACTGTGAAAGTTGTTCCACAAGGCACTATGGGATACACTATTTGTGAAGAAGGCAATGCCAGAGTGCACCAGGGTTATTACGTTAACTAAAACTAAAAGCATAAAGAAGTATTATATACAAAGCTTATGTTATTTCAGCTAGTTACCAAGGCAACAATTCTCATTTCGTTTAGCTTAATTTGAAGAACTAAAATAATAAAAAATAAATAACCTAAAACTTAACAAGTGCTACTTGAGCAAAATGCTAATATCAAACTCGATTGGAATCAAAAGTCTTACTTCTCCTTCAGCTCCAGAACTTTCTCTCCCACAGAGTTCAGCTCCTTTTCCAGCCTGTTCTTGCGGTTCTCCGTCTTCCGCAGGTTTCTGGCAGAAAAACAGAGACAATGCGTCAGAAACAATCCCTGGGTTAAAGTCCAGAAGGCTTTGCTGGTGCGTGTACAGACTCCATCAGTCCCGCGTGCTCCGACTCCAGCGGCTGGATCTTCTCCAGCACGTGTGAGTACTGAACGTTGGCCTTCACCCAGGCGGCCAGAGGAGCAGCGGCGGCACTCGCACGCTTGGCGTTCTGCAGCACAAGAACCACTGATGATTAGATGATTGTACACGGTAAAGTTTACAAAGTGCTCATAACTGTCAGTGGTGTTGAGTTAACCTCTCAGATGGGCGTTAATTACACTATATTGCCAAAAGTATTAGAAAACCCCTTCAAATCATTCAATTCAGGTGTTCAATCACTTCCATGGCCACAGGTTGTGATGTCACGGTACCAAAATTCCAGTAGTCGGTACCAATACCATAACATTTCACAGTACCAATTTCGGTACCACAGCTAAAAGTTTTTTTCAGTTTAAAAAAATTTATTAAATGTATTAAGTTTATTAGTTATGATGATAATCATTATAAATAAATAATACAAACATTTAAAGGCTGTATCATGTTTAAAAGTAAACATTGTTTATAAAAAAAGATCAGGTGAAAAATAATCAACCATCTAGGCATAATTATTATTATTAGTAGAGGCGTATTATTATTACATAGAGACTTGGTAAATCTACTGTACAACAGTAGTCTAATATATTCTTTCATTTACATTTTTTTAAACCACACTCTTATTTTGACGGGTTGTCGTGAAGAGCTTTGAGCATTTGTGTTCATGATATGACAGGTTTCTCAAATTAAACTGTAAATCCTCATGAAGTGACGGCTTATGCGTTCGTGTCCTCACATAGTGACACAAGGCAGAGACTACAAAGACAGTGAGCAAGTGTGTGTGTGTGTGTGTGTGTGGACTGGTAATCCATACGGTATGGGACAAAATGTCCCCACAAAGATGGCAATATCCAAATTTTTGTCCTTGTGGGGACATTTTTTGGTCCCCATGAGAAAACATCTTATAAATCACACTAAGTGATGTTTTTGAAAAAGTAAAAATGCAGCATGTCTCCTGTGATGGGTAGGTTTAGGGGCAGGGGCAGTGTAGGGGATAGAAAATACGGTTTGTACGGTATAAAATGCATTACGCCTATGGAATGTCCCCATAAAACATGGAAACACAACATGTGTGTGTGTATGTGTGTGTGTGTGTGTGTGTGTGTGTGTGTGTGTGTGTGTGTGTGGACTGGTAATCCCCTACGGTATGGGGAGATGGCAATATCCAAAATCCTTGTCCTTGTGGGGACATTTTTGGTCCCCATGAGGAAAACATCTTATAAATCACACTAAGTGATGTTTTTGAAAATGTAAAATGCAGCATGTCTCCTGTGATGGGTAGGTTTAGGGGCAGTGTGTGTGTGTGTGTGTGTGTGTGTGTGTGTGTGTGTGTGATTGGTAGGTTTAGGGGCAGGGGCAGTGTGTGTGTGTGTGTGTGTGTGTGTGTGTGTGTGTGTGTGTGTGTGTGTGTGTGTGTGTGTGTGTGTGTGTGTGTGTGTGTGTGTGTGTGTGTGTGTGTGTGTGTGTGTGTGTGTGTGTGTGTGTGTGTGTGTGTGTGTGATGGGTAGGTTTAGGGGCAGTGTAGGGGATAGAAAATACGGTTTGTACAGTATAAAATGCATTACGCCTATGGAATGTCCCCATAAAACATGGAAACACAACGTGTGTGTGTGTGTGTGTGTGTGTGTGTGTGTGTGTGTGTGTGTGTGTGTGTGTGTGTGTGTGTGTGTGCCCGCCTACGCATCTGCGCCCAACTTCATTCACAGAGACGCAGAACATGCAGGAGTATTATTTAAATAGTATTTTGCAGTTTAATATGAACAGACACTAGTATATATTCGGATACAGTCTGGAGCCCTGCGCTTATAAACACGGAAGCGACTGAACGCAGCTGCGGGGACCGCGGGAGTTGGTACTACCGGTACTACAGAAATGCTAGTATCGTCACTTTTTTTTAAATTTCAGCACGGACTTGGTACCGAAGTACCAGTACTTGTGACATCCCTATCCACATGTGTATAAATCAAGCTCTAGGCATGCAGACGCTTCTACACACATCTGTGAAAGAATGGCTCGCTCTCAGGAGCTCTGAACTCAAGCGTGGGACCGGGATAGGTTGCCACCGCGATTGGGAACAACAGCAACTCTAAAATCACAGAGCGGGGTCAGCACATGCTGAGGGTCACAGTGCACAGAAGTCACCAGCTTTCTGCAGAGTCAATCGCTCCAGATCTCCAAACTTCATGTGGCCTTCAGATGAGCTCAAGAACAGTGCGGAGAGAGCTTCATGGAATGGGTTTCCATGGCCGAGCAGCTCATCCAAGCCTTACATCACCAAGAGCAATGTAAAGCATGGGATGCAGTGGGGTAAAGCACGCCACCACTGGACTCTAGAGCAGTGAGGCGTGTTCTCTGGAGTGACCAATCACGCTTCTCTGTCTGGCAATCCCATGGGCGAGTCTGGGTTTGGCGGTTGCCAGAGAACGGGACTAGCCTGACTGCATTGAGCCAAGTGTAAAGTTTGGTGGAGGGGGGATTATGGGGTGGGGTTGTTTTTCAGGGGTTGGGCTTGACCCCTTAGTTCCAGTCAAAGGAACTCTTAATGCTTCACCAAGACATTTTGGACAATTTCATGCTCCCAACTTTGTGGGAACAGTTTGGGACGGCCCCTTCCTGTCCCAACATGACTGCGCTCCAGTGCACAAAGCGTCGGTCCATAAACACATGGATGAGCGAGTTTGGTGTGGAGGAACTTGACTGGCCTGCACAGAGTCCTGACCTCATCCCGATTGAACACCTTTGGGATGAATTAGAGCGGAGACTGCGAGCCAGGCCTTCTCATCCAACATCAGTGCCTGACCTCACAAATGCGCTTCTAGAAGAATGGTCAAAAATTCCCATAAACACACTCCTAAACCTTGTGGAAAGCCTTCCCAGAAGAGCTGAAGCTGTTAGAGCTGCAAAGGGTGGGCCGACTCCATATTAAACCCTACGGATTAACAATGGGATGTCATTAAAGTTCATGTGCATGTAAAGGCAGGCGTCCCAAAACTTTTGGCAATGTAGTGTATGACTTTACTCTGAAGTGGATGTGTGTGAAAATGACTTTATATGTTTTTTCTCATATTTGTGAGATTGCAAAAAGTGTCAGTTTCTATGTACAATGTGAAATTGTGTCTCTGACCTTGGAGTCAAACGATGCCTTGTTTCTGTGCAGAAGCTCCTCGACACTCTGACGGATCTCGTGAGTGATGTTGCGCGCATCAAACGTGACGATGTCCTCCCTCACTCCTCGCTTGGCCAAGAAACTGCCATTTATAAACACTCCATTAGCTCTTCAATTATTCAACTAATTTAATGTTTTAACAAAAAGCAAATGACCTAATGTCTCCACACGCCTATTTGCAATGAAAATGCGCTAAATTAAAATCATTAATTAGTCTAGAATGAGGCAGGATTCATTTAGCCTGAAGGGTATGAAGGTGTAATAAGCAATATGACAGTTTAATTTCCCGGGAAGAGATAAACACCATAAATAAAGGCAGAATTCATTCTGTTACAGCCGTTAAAGGCTAATATAAAGCATGAGTAATGACTGAGCGGCTCCCACTCACATCACCGTCTGTCTCTCTCACCTCTTCATGCTGACCCAGGACGTGTCGAATATTCCCATGAGTCTCAGCACCCCCTCCAGGATGTCTCTGATGACGTCGGGCGGCATACGCAGCGAGCGGATCTCGGAGAGGGACTCTGATTTAATGTTCCCTACTGCCTGCTTTGCCTCCTCGACCAGGGGCTGAGCGCACACACACACACACACACACACACACACACACACACACACACACACACACAAACATAAAATAGGTGTGTGGTTATGTGTGTTTATTATGTGATCAGGATTGTTATTAACATTAACGAAGAGTAAATACAGTTGACATACATTAAAAAAAATTGTTTGTCAACTGAAATAAAAATAAACTTAATCAGATCAACTTTCATGACACCCAGACTAAAATAAAAAATGTATTTTAGATAAACAGTATATTAACTAAATTAAAACTAACTGTCATGAAGTGAAAGCTAATGAAAACTACATTAAAAGGACAAATTAAAAATAAAACAATATTAAATATAAAATCTTTAACAATATTCAAACTAAAATCAATATTAAAAATGTCAATATTATTTCATACTTAAAATATTTGAAAAAACCTACAAAAAAAAAACTATAATCTCCCTGGATCAAGGCAGTTATTGATGTATCCTAAAGTATTCAGATGATCAGGACTGGTATTATCAATAGGGATGCACGAAATCAAAATTCTTGGCGAAACCAAAAAAGGAAACCAAGACCGAAAGCGAAAACCGAAACACGAAATAAATTATGCCGATTATTAGTACCATTGCATTTATGGCTACGACTGTGTAACTTTACTAAAAATCAAGGCATTGCAATGGCATAAATTAATATTAAAGTTTCAAATAATAAATAAATTACAAATTATGCAAATATTTATTTAAAACATTGCAACAATGCACAGTATAAAATAAAATTCAAAGTAAAAATGTTTAACTTGACCTCACTCATGTGTACATTAAATAATAATGTACAGGCCTACTGGCCTGCAGAAAGGTACAGAAATTTAATAAAGTAATCAAACATAAAATAAATGCATATCTAACTGTTTAAATTAAATATTAATCCTTATTAAACTTACAAAAGCTATTCAGTCAAGAGCAGTGAGTGATGTCCTTTGTTGACATTAAACAGACCGCAGTAAAGCGACTGCCCCTTTAAGACCTAATGCAGGGATATGCGTCGTCTACAGAGACAGATCTTCTCACAGCGCGTGAGTTCTCATTCCGTCTTCTGGCTCTACACCCGGTGATGACGCGAAAACGACTGGTCATATTCGGATATCGGCAGCACTCGCATGCATTGAACAAAGTTACAGAGAGAGACCGTTTTGCCCACGCTTTTATTATCGCTGTTGTTGTAGTGTATCACTGAGGAGCCATCACGTGTATCTATCAGCAGAAACGTATATAAAGCATTATTTTCAAGTTACAACCCATAGATGCGTCATCAGATGTGAGATGAACCACATATGTCCACACCGCAGACATGTTGCGTGTTTAGACCGTTTAGACCAGCACGTGCAGGTCGCGGTTTCTGTTGCGTCTTCACAACATTTCGGCCGTATTGTTTCGGTGATAAAGTCTTTCGAAAACCGAAAATGCCCTTTGGGCCATTTTCGCCGAAATTACGGTGGCGAATATTCGGTGCATCTTTAATTATCAACAGAAATTAAAAAGTTAAATTAAATTTTTAAATAAACCTGATGAAAACTGAATTAAGTACAAATTGAAAATACTACAGAAAATCTCAATTAAAATATTATTATTATTATTATTTATCATTAAAATATTATTTAAAAATGATATTAAACATTTTAAAAATATATTATATTATTATAAATATTGTTAAAAAGTAACTATAATAATAACCCTGGATGTTTTTGTTAATATTTTGAATTAGATTTTATTTTGTCTTTTGTCTGTTTTCACTTGAATTGAATTGTGTTGTGTTATTGTCATTTTTATGACAACAGTTTATACAGTTCTTATTAATGGTGAACTAGCTGAAAGAAAATACATAAAACAATATTTTATTTCAGATATCATTTATTATGTTTCAAGAGTTAACAATAACAACCCTAGCTCTGGGGCCTGTACCATGAAGCCGGTTTAGCTGGATAGACAGATATGTTTAAGCTTAGTTTGTTCCAATCCTGGGTTTTATGTACCATTAAAGTGGTTTGGCTTTGAGCAGTGTTCATCTCCATAGTAACTTACGCTCCGCAGCTCACCTGCTCCAGGCCAGGTTATGTTCGGGATAAGAGATCTCAAACTGAAACTGGACCAATCAGCTGTGAGCAAACTGACACACCTCTGATGCAATAAAGCCACTCCCCCTGTTTCAACTCCCAATTAAAGGTCATTACATACACTCTAAAAATTGTTTTAACCCAATGTTGGGTCAAATATGGACTAACCCAGCAGCTGGGTTGTTTTAACCCTGTGGTTGGGTTAAATATTTGCTTTAGACAACCCAATCGCTGGGTTAGTCAATATTTGACCCAATCGCTGGGTTAATCCATATTTGACCCAATCGCTGGGTTAGTCCATATTTGACCCAATCGCTGGGTTAGTCCATATTTGACCCAAATGCTGGGTTGTTTTTACCCAGAATTTTTAGAGTGTAGTAAATGTTTTTAATGACTAAAGCGTCTGGCTTTTAACAATGCTTATTTATAATAATAATTTTGAATGATTTATATATCATTTATGTAATTATTATACCCTTAATCAATTACACAATTAATCAATCATTAATAGGCACTTAGTTAAAATTAAAATAAAAAGCCTTTATAAAGGTCATTCAAATAAGCTTTAAAATCAATAAATAAAGCTTAAATGTTCAATTATCTCTATATATCAACTCAACTAACTTCATAACTTTCACTTGCACTGACGTAGTAAGTCCTCTTTTATAGACAGCTCGTTTATTAATAAATAATAATAAATTCTTAATATTTTTCAATCATGTAATATTCTGCAGAAGAGAGAAATGAATGTCAGTATCCCCAGCGTGTGATTGGCTGTTCACTGCTGATGTCACAGCTAAACTTGACAGAGAAAGCTGATGATCAGCATCATGGGATCAACAAAGCCTGAATAGACTGGCTTGGTTTTGTCAACTGGAAACTAATCCTGCAACCCTGAGTTTGTTAAACTGCCATCATGGCACTGGTCAAGCAGACGGGTGTGCTCACCTGAACCTCTCTGAGCTCCTCGTCGATTTTCTTCTTCCGCTCTTCAATCTTGGAGACTTCATGTGCCATTCTCTCCTTGATCTTCTCCATCTCCGTCTTCTGGTCACTGGCGTTCTGAAACACACCACATGTAAAGCTTCACGCTGTGTGTTTATTTACACACGTGCCTCAAACACACACCTGCATCGACACAGTGATTTCCTGCAGGGCGGCATCCGCCTCGGCCTGTTTGGTCTCCAGTAAGCTGCTCTGCTCGGCCGCCCGCCTCTTCAACTCATCCACCAATGTCTTCGCTTCGTTCAGCTTGGCCACGCCCGCCTGCAGTCACATGAGAACCCAAACATTAGCATATGTGCTCATCATGAACTGGAGCTCCTGTCTCCATCACTGAAGCTGTTGACCTGTAGATGCTGTTGTTTGTGGGTCAGCTCCTTGCGTTTGGAGCTGTAGATGGACTGGTACACCTGCAGGAAGCTCAGGTATTGACTAGGCGTGGCTCCGAATTCCCGACACGACTCGTGGATCGCCAGGAAGGAGCGATAGAGCTCCGCATGCACAGATGCTGAAAGACAACCAATCAGAGAGCAGTTTAACATCCACATGCAGCCATAAGTACGCGCGCTTTTCTTCAACATCATACCAGATTTCTTCTTCTTCTTCTGTTTTTCTCCATTTTTCTCATCTTCTCCTTCCATCCTTGACAGCAGCATCTCTGGGATCTGAAATAGAGTCACATGACCAGAGAGATGTGAACTAAATGAATGAATAAACACATATGTGACTCAATCGATACTGTGTCTCTGTTGACCTTCTTCATACTGCTGTCGGACCAGCCCTCCATCCACTGAACGGAGCACTTCCTGTAGAGGGCGGGGTTACTCTCACAGTTAATGGTGAAGTGCTCGTTAGTGCAGTCCATGATCAAAACCACATGGACGTTCTGCTGAACGCCTGTGCAAACACACACAAACCAGTCGTTACAGTACGTACAGTAAGTGCTCCTTATATTTGGTTATTTGTTGTCCTTTTGGAGTCTCCAATGATCCTTGAAGCTTGCAGAAAATACAGTTTTGTGAGAATCTGATTGTTTGCTGGATAAAGCAAATGAAGACTAAATTAATGTGTTTAATGAGATAAATGGCGTATGCTTAATTTCACGTTAAAGGAACACTCCACCGTTTTTAGAAATAGGGCTTATTCAACTTCTGTCCTACATTTAGATATGTGGGCAAATGCATTTGGGAAGCACAGGCGAAGCACTGCTACTTGAGCGCAGAGATATCACACAACACATGAAATCCCCAAACGTCCGCCAACATACCGGCGTATTTTGTACATGTGTTGCGTGATATCTCTGTGCCCAAGTAGCAGTGCTTCGCCTGTGCTTCCCCATAATATAGTCCCCGGTCAATATCTGCCTAGGAAATCACCTAGTCTTAATCTGCATCACTATTTGTATTAGTTTTTGGATCCCTTTTACTAGGGACATGCTAGCTGGCAACATAGGATTCCATTCATTATGCTAAGCTAAGCTAGCGGCTAATTTTTTGAGATAGGAATTTGGGGTTTTCATGAGCTGTATGCCAAAATCATCAGTATTAAAACAATAAAAGAGCTGAAATATTTCAGTTGGTGTGCAATTAATCTAAAATATATGAAAGTTTCATTTTTATCATTACATTATGGAAAATAATGAACTTTTATCACAATATGCTACTTTTTTGAGAAGGACCTATATATATATATATATATATATATATATATATATTTATTTATTTATTTTTTTACTTAATAAAATAAAATATTTAACAGAATTATAAAATATATTGAAGATGAGTTATGAGTAAAGAATAATACATAGCTAGTGTCACCCACCTAAAAAATTTACATGTATGCATTTATCACGATACTTTTATCCAAAGTGACTTATATTGGGGAACATTTAATGGAATGTCAAAACAAGTGTGCGTGTCCTTACGTTGGGAGAAATAGTTGAGAACCGGCCCGGTAAATCCGTCCTGCGACGCCTGATCTTTCAGAGCTGATAGCAGAGGCTCCAACTCTTCAGTGGAGTACAAGCCTGGAACTTCACCTGTTACCAACAGAAAACATGATGCACTAATGATGCTGTGTGTTCGTTTTGAAGTGTTTTGATTTTGTTTGGCAATACATAGTGAGGTTTGAACTGACCTGACGACAACAGACTATTGACCATCTCCAGGAAGGACGGATGAACAAACTGATGATCTTCTAACAACAGAACAACCTGCTGGCCATCCACAACGGCCGACTGCATGACCTACAGAGAGAGAGAGAGAGAGAGAGAGAGTTTGAACGGGTGCCTTGTGTTATTAACTCGTGGAGAGTCGGCATGGACTGACACTTACGGTTTTAAGGTCAGATTTGAAGTGTTTCAGCGAGTACGAGCGGGAGATTTTAGGAGTGAAGAGAGACGCCCCGTGCATGTGGCTGACCACACATGTAGCCGTGCGCCGGCCGACTCCGCTCCGTCCCGCTAGCAGCAACGAGCCACCCGGAGAGCTCAGGACACGGTCCACTCGAGACATGTAGTCCAGAACCTCCGGAAACAACAGGATGTCCAGCTCACGGTTATCACGGCCGTACAGAACGATTCCCTGATGAGACACAAAACAAAAGATCTCATTTGCATTTATTCATTTAGCAGATGCTTTTATCCAAAATAATGGTGTGTTATTTCCAGTGTAGGGGAAGTTACTTTGAAAAGTAATGAACTTATCAATCACTTTTTTTTTTTGAGGGATCTATATATATATATATATATATATATATATATATTTTTTTTTTTTTTTTCTTAATAAAATCCCAAAATTGTAATAATAAGCCAATTAAAAAAAATGCAAATTCACGCATGAACAGTAGAGGGCGCAGCTCTGCTGTGCTGCCATTCTGGATAATGGAAGAATAGGACAGGTGTTGCCTCGGATCTTTCGAACATTCAGATATATTATGACCTCTAACCTGTAAAATTGCCAGAATAATAATAATAATACGCTGTTTGTTAATTGGCCAGAGGAGAACTGCCCCCTCGACTGAGCCTGGTTTCTCCCAAGGTTTATTTTTCTCCATAAGGTCTCCTGATGGGGTTTTGGTTTCCTTGCCATTGTCGCCTCTGGCTTGGCTTGCTCAGTTGGGGAAACACAATTTTTCAAATAAATCTAATTATTAAGCTAAATTAACTAACCATATAGACCAAATTACTGATCTAATTACTAATCTAAAGCCTGCATTGTTACTGTATGATAATCGAAATATATTCTGTTGCATTATTTTTCTGTTTAACACTGTGAAGCTGCTTTGAAACAATCTGCATTGTTTAAAGCGCTATATAAATAAAGTTGACTTGACAACATAGGGACAGGAGAGTTCAAATAAATGTGAAAAAGTAACTCAGATATTTTGTTGTGAATTTGAAAAGTAATGCGTTACTTTAATAGTTATTTGAAAAAGTAATCTGATTACGTAACTCTAGTTACTAGTACTGCGTTACCACCAACACTGGGTATTTCCTTTCTCACCTTGTGTATAATCTCTCTGAGGTCACTGGCGTTGAGACGTCCGAGCGGTTTGCCGTGTGGCGGGAGGGGCTGACCAGGTGAACGACCCTCATTAGACGTGGCCCATGTTACAAAGAACGTATCTGTGGTATAAAACAACACTCAAATGAACAATCAATCCAATCAAGGCTGCATTTATTTGATCAAAAATACAGTAAAAATATGAAATATCAGTTTTCTATGTGAATATACAGTGCAGTGTGATGTATTCCTGTGATCAAAGCTGAATTTATTATCATTAGTCTTCAGTGTCACATGATCCTTCACTAATCACTCTCATGAAACATTTATGATTATCAGTGTAGAGAGTAAAGTTCAATTCTTTGATGAGTAGAAAGTTCAAAAGAATTATTTGAAAATGATTTGCCTTTACTGTCACTTTAATGCGATCAATTGTGATCAATTTAATGCATCCTTGATGAATGTGAATGAGTGTGTGACCTGTCATGTTGTCGAGGGCATCCGAGCCCCAGTCGCCCCTGATGACGGAGGACAGGATGTTATCAAACACGTTCAGATCTTTAGAGGACACGATCCGGTCCCTGAACAGACGCCGGGCTTCGTACGCCACCACCTCGAGGACTGAGTCGACCGCGGATTTGCCTGATCGCACAGAAAAAGTTTTGCATCACGGTGAGACCCTCACCAACTTTTATTGCTCATGAATTAAGCTAATTATAACCAGTACACCTAATTCCAAAGACCTTTTAGCAAGGCAGCATTTGAAATAAAAGTCACTAAATAGCCTAAAGGCTCCAATACCTAGTCAGCTGCCTATCTAGACAACATTTTAGGGCATCATAGATGTACCTCTGACAGAAAGACCGTTCCCAAACACTGTGCTGCCTTATAAGAATCATCATTTTGGACACGATTTAAGGCAGTATAAATTTACTGTGATTTGTATATTGATTACAAACATTGTATTTCGTTCAGAACTAAAAATGCATTTCACATTTATCTCTCTTTTATTCAAATTGACAAGGTTTGTATTTCATCAGTTCATGCATTGCATGGGAATCGAACCCATGCTTTTGGTGTTGCATCGAAAGTAAAAGGCATGAACGTAAACGCTGCTGAATGTTTCATATCAGTCTCTTCTGAGGTTTCAATAAAGGTCCTGCCTCAGCGATACGGTTCACTAGTGTTTGAAACGGAGCCCATGTCTATGTTTTTGGGGAATGAGGTGTCAGTTTGGGGACGTGTTAGTGAATCAGTGCTGGTTTAGTGAATGTATTGAGTTCACCTGCGCTCAGGTCGTATCGCAGCAGATTCAGGACCCACTGTGTGAGCAAGCACGGGGTGAACAGGTAATGACTGTGATCATCTACGGAGAATTTAGCCTTCACCTGACACACAAACACACACCAGTCAAAACTCACACTGTCATACAGAAGTTTTTTTTTTTAAAGAAATGAATCATTTTGGTAAGTTCAGTACTGGTACATCACATTCACACAATGACATCCACACAGACACTTTTAAATGCCCAATCACATCTGACCTGCTCGTAGACCTGCACCAATGAGCCGGCGAGCTGGTGGATCTTCCCTGCAGAGCTCCAGGTTGGATCATTACCCAGAGTCCTCTGCAGGACGGGTTTCAGGTAAGCGCTATAGATGGTCTGCAGCTGCTCTCTGTCTGGATAACTACAGGAGAGATGGATTAGTGTGTGTGTGTGTGTGTGTGTGTGTGTGTGTGTGTGTGTGGGCATGTTTTTGTGAAATATCAGGACACAAATGTGTATAATGACATGGGTATGACACAGGTATTACAAAAAGAGGGTGAAATATGAGGACGTTCCCCATGTCCTCACTTTTCAAAATGCTTATAAATCACACAGGATGAGGTTTTTCACAGAAAGTAAACTGCGCAGTCTCCTGTGATGGGTAGGTTTAGGGGCAGGGGCAGTGTAGGGGATAGAAAACACGGTTTGTACAGTATAAATAGCATTACGTCTATGGAATGTCCCCACATTTCACAAAAACAAACGTGTGTGTGTGTGTGTGTGTGTGTGTGTGTGTGTGTGTGTGTGTGTGTGTGTGTGTGTGTGTGTGTGTGTGTGTGTGTGTGTGTGAGTGTGTGTGAGTGTATATATGTGTGTGTGTGTGGGCATGTTTTTGTGAAATGACACAAATGTGTATAATGACATGGGTATGACACAGGTATTACAGGAGAGGGTGAAATATGAGGACGTTCCCCATGTCCTCACTTTTCAAAATGCTTATAAATCACACAGGATGAGGTTTTTCACAGAAAGTAAACTGAGCAGTCTCCTGTGATGGGTAGGTTTAGGGGCAGGGCAGTGTGTGTGTGTGTGTGTGTGTGTGTGTGTGTGTGTGTGTGTGTGTGTGTGTGTGTGTGGACTGGTAATCCCTACGGTATGGGGACAAAATGTCCCCACAAAGATGGCATTATCCAAATTTTTGTCCTTGTGGGGAAATTTTTGTCCCCATGAGGAAAACATCTTATAAATCACACTAAGTGATGTTTTTTGAAAAAGTAAAAATGCAGCATGTCTCCTGTGATGGGTGTTTTAGGGCAGCAGGGCAGTGTGTGTGTGTGTGTGTGTGTGTGATGGGTAGGTTTAGGGGCAGGGGCAGTGTAGGGGATAGAAATACGGTTTGTACAGTATAAAATGCATTACGCCTATGGAATGTCCCCATAAAACATGGAAACACAACATGTGTGTGTGTGTGTGTGTGTGTGTGTGTGTGTGTGTGTGTGTGTGTGATGGGTAGGTTAGTATAAAATGCATTAAGCCTATGGAATGTCCCCACATTTCACAAAAACAAACATGTGTGTCTGTGTGTCTGTGTGTGTGTGTGTGTGTGTGTGTGTGTGTGTGTGTGTGTGTGTGTGTGTGTGTGTGTGTGTGTGTGTGTGTGTGTGTGTGTGTGTGTGTGTGTGTGTGTGTGTGTGTGTGTGTGTGTGTGTGTGTGTGTGTGTGTGTGTGTGTGTGTGTGTGTGTGTGTGTTTACCTACTTAAACATATTTCGGGGACGAATAAACCTGATAAAACCTCATAAATGCAGAATGTTTTCTGTTAGGGAAAAGGCTGATTTATGCTTCTGTGTGAGACCTGCGCCGTTGCCTGGCTACGTGTCGGTTCTCATTTATACTTCTGCGTTGTTGTCGTCCGCGTCAATGTGCAATTACACACGCAGCCAGATCACAGTGATTCCTCTTTGGTAATTGGTCCGATTCTAGCAGACCAATCACAGTGCTTGCAGTCCGCATCAGATTGACGCGATGTTATATTTTTGGAGAGGTGCACGTCAGGATACGCCACAGAACCATGGTAACTAACTTCCATACCATTTAGACTCTATATCATTCAGATAGTTAAGTGCACATGTGTAAGTGTGTGTGTGTCAGTACTCACTCAATAGTGCAGATGCGTACGATCGATGTGAAGCGTGACGTGAGAGGGTGCCGCCCCACAGCGCCACCTGCTGACATCGAAGCCACAATCTGAATGTTCTCCAGCCCGACCCACTCCAGGTTCTCATCATAGAAGCCTTGATATGTCAAGACCTGTGAGAAAAACAAAGACTGAACTAAATTGATGCAAGAAACCTTGATTTGCACAACAACAACAAAAAAGTGTAGCATGTGACCTGCTGCAGAAAGGCAATGAGGTTGCTGGTGCCCCATTTGTCAGGTTTGGGCAGGTTGATGTCTTTGAGGTAGAGCACCAGCCTCTCGCAGTCTTTGGGACGGTACACACGTCCCGTGTTGGAGCTGATGACCAAACACGTGTGCGAGAGTTTCTGCAGGACGTGACGGGAGGACGTCTGAGCACTGCAGTGCACCACGGCCACCTGCGTGGAGCGAAGCTGAGCGAAAGCGCAGCGCAGGAGCATCCTGACACACACACAGAGCGCATCATTTTGTGCATGTTTATTGTTCAACAGTGTGTTTCAACTAAAATATATATGGAAAATGAGAATCTAACCTATTTAAAATGTCATGAAAACATGAAAAGCATCTGGTGTGAATGTGTCATACCCTTTCCCGCATCCCTCCGGCCCCACCAGCAGGAACGGCTGCCTGTGATTGGACGAGAGCCACGGGGTGAAGAGGTCCAGTCCGCGCTGCATGTCAGGTGTGTGTATGACGGGGAGATTGTGTGGGTTACTGAGGTCATCCTCACACACACCTTCCCCTCGCTGCAGCTCATACGCACACAGACGGCCGGACACAGGGTCGTAGTACGTGTCCAGAGGCTTGCGAGGGTCAGGAGGGCTTTCTCTGGCCCAACTCAGAACCTGAACATAAAGGTACGGTAACAAAACCACCTCTTTATTACTACTGGTCAGAGAGAGGAGTGAAAATGACCATGAAAACTAAATTATGACTGTTTATGGTGCAAGACACCTTGACTGACATTAAAAGTGAACAACATAAAATGAAGATTGTGACCCCTGATCGAATCACATCAAAGTTTCACTGCCAGAGCCTTCTTTAAATCTCTAAAATACGACTTGTCATAAGCGTTAATCTAAGGGAGCGGCTCCTAAATTTAATGACGGGCGGTAAGGCTGAGCAGGCTTGAAATTACATTTCCCGTAAATCAGGGAGGCTCTGACCTCCTTGGCGAACTCCTGGTGGCATTTGAGCGTGAGATTTCCTCCCAAACCACGGATGAGTCCAACGACAAACTGTCCTCTCTCTCTGACCCCCCTCAGATGGGACAAACCGTTCAGCACCGTCCCGACCAGACTGGTGTCCACCACAAAATCACTCTGCAGAGAGACAGACGGAGATGTTTAAGATGCCGTGGATGTGCCGGGTCAGAGTTAAAGGACTGGGCGGCACCTGTTTGAGAACCCATTCCAGAGCTCTGTGGAAATAATCATTGAGCCAGTTCTCCAGATTCATCCTGTTGTCTTCATCCTCCCTCTTCAGCCATGACTTCACCAGAGAGCCAACGTCAGTGTCTTCATCACTGTAACACACGGAAAAATACTCAACTAGAAAATACACATTTTATGGAAAATGATTGGCTTTTTTTGGGGGACAGTACATGAGCAAACTGGTTCAGGTTCAGGGTTCCTACACAATTTTCATTTCAAAATTCCATACTTTTCCAGACTCAAATTTCCAGACTTCCCTACATATTTTTCCGACCATTTTTAACTTGTTTTGATACATTTTTTTAAAATTCAACTGCTAACAAGTATGTTACATTCTAAAGATTTAGTATTGGCGTTTTTGCCTTTTATCAGGATAGGAAAGTAGCTAGACAGGAAGTAAGGTGGGAGAGAGAGGGGAGGCGGGATTGGGAAAAGTCCATGAATCAGGATTTGAACTCGGGTCTCTCGAAGCGCAACAGCACTACATAGTGACGCACTTACCCACAATGCTATCGGCGCCGACAAGTATGTTACACTCGGAGTCAAAACCTCTGTGTAGGCTATCATGTTAAATCTGTACATTGTAGCTACTGTTGATTGTACAAGTCAATTTAACACCAAACCCAGTCCAGTTCAAAGCACAGCATTTTATTAAAACTGCAATGCTAGATCAGTGCAATGTTATTCATATTTGTAAGTTTGTACATTTAAATAACTGTAAACCCCTACAGAAACAGAAGGGACGTTCATGCACAATTAACCAGAAAATTAGAAAATAGAGTTAAAGTCAATTGACGATGCTTAATTGGCTGTTAGGTACAGCAAACTTATAAAGACTCTTTAACCAATAGGCTTATTATAAATAAAATATTGCCTTTTGTGACCTTAATGATCAAAATGCTAAATCAGTCACAATTTTTTTAAAGGGTTATTCATTTAGCCAATCATTTAGTAACCCTCATGTCATTCTAAACTAATGAGACTTTTGTTAATCTTGGAAATCTTGGACACATGAAGATATTTAAAGGACTAGTTCACCCCAAAAATGAAAATGTCCTAATCATTTACTCACCCCAATGCAATCCAAAATGCCAACCAACTCAGTTGGTTGCTCAAAAACGTAATTTATTTTTCACTGAAGAAAGTAAGGCATGGATATCTTGGATGGCACTGAGGTGAGTAAATGATTAGGACATTTTCATTTTGGGGTGAACTAATCCTTAAATAAAGGGACTGAAATCTCTCAGATTTAAAAAATATATATATTAATTTGTGTTAATATAATAAAGTCTTATGGTTTTGAAAGAGATGCAGTTTGAGGTAGGGGCGCTGAAATGGCAACTGCCGCCTAACAACGTAACAACCAATCACTGCAGACCTAAACTCCAGCAGATCAAGTGTAACAACCAATCACTGCAGACCTAAACTCCAGCAGACCAAGTGTAACAACCAATCACTGCAGACCTAAACTCCAGCAGATCAAGTGTAACAACCAATCACTGCAGACCTAAACTCCAGCAGATCAAGTGTAACAACCAATCACTGCAGACCTAAACTCCAGCAGACCAAGTGTAACAACCAATCACTGCAGACCTAAACTCCAGCAGATCAAGTGTACAAACGATCGGCAGCGCTGGCAGACTAATCCAAACGCCATGGGAAAAAAAACTGATTGTATATATTATATACATTTAGAAATTCTTAAATATTTTTCCATACTGTGATGTGTTTTCCATACTTTTCCAAACCCCGTAGGAACCCTGTAGGTTGGATGAAGCTGTACGATTGGCTGTGCTGTGTTTAGAAGCGTCACCTGAGGAAGATCATGCCCATGCGGGAGATGGTGGCTGGTGAGGCGCAGCTCAGATCGTGGGTCTCAAACAGGAAGTTGACGTTGGGGCCGAATTGAATCCTCTCGCCGCTGGGCATCGTGAGTAAGCGATTATCATCCAGCACAGAGTTTAATGACTCGATCCACTCTGGGTCAATGTCTCCATCGCATATAATCCATGAGCTCACCTCTGAAAGAGAAAGAGAGGAATCAGGCAAACTGACTTTTGTATGTTGTGTTTGTTTAGTGTGTTAATGTCTTTAGTGTGAGTGTGTATTTGTCCTCACCCTGTGGCTCTCGCACCACCTGTCGTGCAGAGGACGTCAGCACCCCGTCGGACCACTCTCGCGTGTCCATGTCGATGTGTCCCAGGAGCTGCTGCCGCGGCATGGCCTTTGGGTTCATGGTGTACTGTTTGACCACACGGCCCATCCTGCCCAGCGCTGCCCGTAGCATCCTCCACAGAGTGGACTTCCCCGCCCCGCTGGGCCCGACCACCACCACACCCATCCGCTGCCGGAGCTGCTCGTACAGCTCCAGAGCCTTCTTTATCTACACACACACACATTTACTTCAACGTGACTGAGTTCCGTGATGTGGAAAACATGGACAGAATCACGCAATCGCATCATGAAAATTAAATCTGCAGTATAAAGTTTGCATGCATAAATCAAACTGCCATGTGGACTAGTGTCTGTGAATATTGAAGAGCATTTAAATCTGATGTTCTGCGTGTCTCAGTTTGATTGCACACACACACACACACACACACACACACACACACACTGAAGCACACGTGCCGCTCATGGTGTTTTCAGCGTCTGCCGTCTCACTATATGAACGCATGAACTTCATCTCCAGAGCCGCTCTGAGAGTCTCTTCACCAGCATTTCACCATTTCATCTGAGAAAACTATCATCAAATACACAAAGAAACTTCATGGCAAC
This sequence comes from Gobiocypris rarus, assembly GCA_023029165.1. Lineage (NCBI taxonomy): Eukaryota > Metazoa > Chordata > Actinopteri > Cypriniformes > Gobionidae > Gobiocypris > Gobiocypris rarus. Next base: position 45,489,493 of record CM040911.1, read on the forward strand.
CCGTCAAAATAAAAGTTCAGCTCAACTTGAAGAAAATATGACAGAAATAATATTATTATTACAGTTGAAGGTACTTCTCAAAGTATTAATATTTTTTAAAAAAAATTTAAAGGGTAACTAAACCCTAACCCAACTTTTTTTAGTTAATGATCTGCAAGACTGGGGCTTTATTAGTGCTGTTCATTGATCAAATGTGCTGCCCTCTTGAGGTTTCCTATTGGACGTTGTTGGTCATCGTGGCGTATGTTGACTCTTCCAACGGCTACCACGCCCTGGCACAAGCTCACCACGCCCTTCGCACAGGCTCAGTCCAGGTATAAAAACATCTTGTTCCCTCAAAACCACTGCAGCGAGTCAGGAGTTGGAATTGCCCCGCCCTCGGGTTCATCCCCTCTGTCTCCGCTGGGATCTGCCCACTACCGAAGCTTTTTCTCTGACTAGATGACGTCAACTTGTCAAGTTATTTGAATACGATACGCCCACTTATTGCACACGCCAGTGAAAACTAGAAAACATCATGAGACGAGACGATGTGTTCTCAAGTGCGACTCAAAAGCAAACTCTTCTCATCTGAGCATTTGAAGACTAAGTGGCTACAATTCATAAATACAACTGAACCACAGGAGTCCGAGCCTTGTGCTTTGGTCACGCCATTTTGAAGTTTTGCTTTACCAACTTAAATGCAATTAAACTTGGATTGGCGAGCCGGCTGATATTGAAGGAAGGTTCAGTTCCAAGTGTATTTGCATCAGCATCCTCCTCCGTATCACAAACTGTAAGTGTTATTAATAATTGTTGCTTTTATGTTTTATGTAGCATGCTTAATAATTGTTTGGTTTGTTGTGTAAGCACAGGTCTTCAATGACAATTGTATTGAGATATGTGAATTGTTTGTTGTTGTTTTCTGAGTTTTCTTTAAGAATAGAGTCATACCTGCGTAGTAGCATAACGTTACTGCATTTTTATTTATTTTTTGGTAAAAACTTTATGTTTATGCATCGAGTTAACGCTCCGTTGGCCTGAAGTGACAACTAACGTTACATTGATGCTTACCATTGAGAAATATCCTGCTCCAGTCGTGGTGTTTGCCATTGAGTTTGTTGATCATTCGCATCTCCAGACGTTTCCCCTTCATATTCAGGCTCGAATTGATAGGGTAAAATTGATGCCATGTTTGTTTACACTTTATCCGCGTTTAAACTTGTTAAACCGAAAACCATTTATGGTGATGGGTGTTTCGTTTCCGAAAATATCTGCACAGACTATACCAATCACAACTGACTGGGTCATCGGACCAATCACAACTGACCGGGTCATCGGACCAATCACAACTGATCGGGTCATCGGACCAATCACAACTGACCGGGTCATCGGACCAATCACAACTGACTGGGTCATCGGACCAATCACAACTGACGGGTCATCGGACCAATCACAACTGGACCGGGTCATCGGACCAATCACAACTGACTGGGTCGCCGGACCAATCACAACTGACTGGGTCATCGGACCAATCACAACTGACCGGGTCATCGGACCAATCACAACTGACCGGGTCATCGGACCAATCACAACTGACTGGGTCATCGGACCAATCACAACTGACTGGGTCATCGGACCAATCACAACTGACCGGGTCATCGGACCAATCACAACTGACTGGGTCATCGGACCAATCACAACTGACGGGTCATCGGACCAATCACAACTGACTGGGTCATCGGACCAATCACAACTGACTGGGTCATCGGACCAATCACAACTGACTGGGTCATCGGACCAATCACAACTGACCGGTCGCCGGACCAATCACAACTGACTGGGTCATCGGACCAATCACAACTGACTGGGTCATCTGACCTATCACAACTTTACCGGTCATCGTACCAATCACAATTGACTGGGTCATCGGACCAATCACAACTGACTGGGTCATCGGACCAATCACAACTGACTGGGTCATCGGACCAATCACAACTGACCGGGTCATCGGACCAATCACAACTGACCGGGTCATCGGACCAATCACCGCAGATTAGCGTCACGTAAAGGCGGGGTTTTGAAAAGTGAATCACTAAACGAATCATTTGAGAATCGCTGTCAAAACAGGTAAAAATAAATGCATATTATAAGAAAACTAAAGTCTTTTTTGTCATTGCATGCATGCAAAACTGTTGTTGGGGACTTCGAAAACAATATTTGGAACATTTTAAATGCCATAATAGGTGCTCTTTAAATAACTAATTTAAATAATTCCAAGGAGTCATTACGGGACAATCAAATAGTAACAGAAAAGATTATTGATTACTAAAATTGAATTGAAACCAGAAAAAATAAATTGGGGAGAAAAAAAAATGGAATGGAAAAAATGGAATTAGGGAGAAACAAAAATGGAACTTTGGAATAAAAGAGATTTCATAGAGCCCTAGGTAGGGTGTAGTATGCAGGGTGCATAGGACAGGTACCTGACTGGGTATGATCTCCAGCCGTGCCTCTTCATACACAGACAGCAGGGCGGACTTGAGCGTCTCATATTCCACGTCCTTAAAGTCGACTCCGGGAAACACGTCTCTGACCAGGGCATCAAACCGAGAGCTATCGGCAAACGTCAGCTTTGACATGGTGTTTAACCGCAGAGCCTGAACCACTAGCCAGCTCTCTTTCACTGCAGACAGAATATGGACGTCAATTGATCCTGGACACTTGATTGCTTATTGGTCCCAGTGAGAGAGACTTACTGGGGTTGTTGTTTAGTCTCTGTAACTGCAGTAAACTCCCACAGCCTCTCAGGACCGTCTTCAGTGCACGCAAACCCCAGTCATAGTGCTGCTGGGGCGTCAACAGCTCCCTGCACACACACACACACACACACACACACACACACACACACACACACACACACACGGAGCCAGCATTTCATCAAACACTATATTAATAACTAAATATCAAATAATTCTATTATAATCAATCATACTATATACGCTACAGTTAAAACGCTAGTGTTCTATTACATGAACATTCGAGCTGCTACCTGGCCAGATTGAATATAGCGACCAATTTTCGCCCAAGTGCCTTTCCTTCCTTAAATCCCTCTGAGTACAGGATGACCTCAGCGATGAGCTCGTTATCAGGACTCGTCATGGCAACCGGTCGGAAGAGCTGCTTCAGATTATCCGGCAACTTCTGCCGCCCTCCGTATCCTTTACCCGCTGGGTTCAGAGTGATAAAGACGCCAGAGTTTGGGTCCAAATCCACCTGAAAACACACAGACGGGTCTCACTGTCTCAAAGACTCTTTTGTGTCGGTGCGTGTTATGAAACCGAGGCGTGTGTGTTTGCCACACCTCTTTATTGAGTAGCTGGCAGGTGGTCCGATGGTTTTTCAGTGAGTTCTGGATGGCTTGTATCTGCATGGAGACGGCGGAGAGCACGGCCTCTTCCAGACGATTGAACTCATCGAAACAGCCCCACGCTCCGCACTTCACCAGCCCCACGAAGATCCGCCCCATGGACTTCACATCTATACCCTAAAACACAGAGATATTAGGTATTAGAACAGGGTTTTGTTTAGCTTAATGTTTGTGTGTGTGTGTGTGTGTGTGTGTGTGTGTGTGTGTGTGTGTGTGTGTGTGGCCTGGTAAATGTGTGTGTGAGTGTGTGTGTTGGGTAGGTTTAGGGGTAGGGGCAGTGTGTGTGTTTGTGTGTGTTTGTGTTTGTGTGTGTGTGTGTTGGGTGGTTTAGGGGTAGGGGCAGTGTGTGTGTGTGTGTGTGTGTGTGTATGATGGGTGGTTTAGGGGTAGGGGCAGTGTGTGTGTGTGTGTGTGTGTGTGTGTGTATGATGGGTGGTTTAGGGGTAGGGGCAGTGTGTGTGTGTGTGTATGATGGGTGGTTTAGGGGTAGGGGCAGTGTGTGTGTGTGTGTGTGTGTGTGTATGATGGGTGGTTTAGGGGTAGGGGCAGTGTGTGTGTGTGTGTGTGTGTGTACACTTGTATAAGTATCTTTGTGAGGACCGTGTGAGTTTTAGACAATCAGAGTGAGGACAAAGGGAGTAAAGTGAGGATATTTTGTCCGGTCCTCACTTTCTGAGAGCCCTTCAAAGGCCTGTTTGAGGGTCAAGACTTGGTTTTAGGGATCAGGTTATAATTAGGTTGTGTGTGTGTGTTTCTGTGTTTGTGTGTGTGTGTGTGTGTGTGTGTGTGTGTGTGTGTGTGTGTGTGTGTGTGGACTGGTAATCTCACGGTATGGGGACAAAATGTCCCCACAAAGATGGCAATATCCAAAATCCTTGTCCTTTTTTGGTCCCCATGAGGAAAACATCTTATAAATCACACTAAGTGATATTTTTGAAAATGTAAAATGCAGCATGTCTCCTGTGATGGGTAGGTTTAGGGGCAGGGGCAGTGTAGGGGGATAGAATATATAGTTTATACGGTATAAAAACCATTACGCCTATGGAATGTCCCCATAAAACATGGAAACACAACATGTGTGTGTGTGTGTGTGTGTGTGTGTGTGTGTGTGTGTGTGTGTGTGTGTGTGTGTGTGTGTGTGTGTGTGTACCTCATCACAGTTGAAGACCAGCACTTGTCTACCAAACAATCCTCCCAGGGCTTTAACGGATTCAGTCTTGCCGGTTCCCGCCGGGCCGTAGGGGTTCCCGCCCAAGCCCATATTCATGGCCTGTGTCAGTGTCAGATAGCACTTGTCCGTGAGAGGCGTGTGCACCAGTTTAGGAGCATTGCCCTGAAAGAGAGAGAGAGAGAGAGAGACGGAGAGTCAGCCTGAGGATCAGATTCTAGCCTTTTACAACATCGTGCCATTTTGTGCATCAAACTCAGGCTCATGTGACCCTCACCTGATACTCAAAGGTGTAGCTAAACTCTGCGTCCACCATCTGTATGGAGCAGCGCTGGTCTGCGCTCAGGTAGAACCGCAGCTGTTTCTTCCAGATCCAGTCGTCAGTGGTGTGGATCTGAGCCTCTCTCAGACTCTGAACCACTGAGATGTTGTGGATCACGTCCAGAATCAGAGCCTTCAGCTTCAACTGCAGAACTCTTGATTCTACACAACAAAACCACCAGAGATTCAGCATCAGAAGTGGAGCACTTATAACCAAGTCCTCAAAATCACACACACATTTGGAGTCCAGATCTGATTGGGAGCAGAGGTGGAGAGATTGTAATGTGCTTTCATCAAACAGAGGCATGTGAAGAACAGGTTAGAAGTGTTTGTAATGAATGGTTTCGAGCCTGAGGCCGTGACTTATACACAGAATTAGCCATAATCACTATAATTTACTTGAGTTTATAGCGATTCTCATTGAAGCTTCAGTGAATAAACCCCTGAGCTCATAAACGGACTAAAGAGCTTTATGGATGTTCATACCACTTTATTCGTTTGATTAATCTGACAATCAGCAAACGATGTAAATATGCAGGCGGGGAATTACAGGCTTTATTCAGAATCACCTGCAGTGTGAGAAAAACTGAGATTCACATTAAAGAAACAAACCCACCCATATTTTCCACATCAAAATGAGGACACACCATAATGCCTGTTTATTTCACATAAAGGCAATTATTACACTGCAAACAAATGCTTTTCTTACTTAGTATTTTTGTCTTGTTTCCAATCCAAATATCTACAAAATCTTCAATCTAGATGATTTCACTAGACAAGTAAAATGACGTAAGATATTTTTTCTTCTTTTCTGGGGAAAAAATCTAAATAAAGTGAGTTTTTGCTTAAAATAATCTGCCAATGGGGAAAGAAAAATAATCTTGTTTCTGTGTGGGTTAGGATTATTTCTCTAACCCGAATTGCAGATTATTTTGCTTGTTTTAAGCAAAAACTTTTACTTGATTTGACTTTCATTTAGACCTGCTGGGACCCAATGTCAGAAGTCCCCAAATTTTAAACAGATTTTTTAATTTCTTAAAATATCTTGTGTTTTTCAAGCACCCATGAGATTGTCTCTTATATATACACTCACCTAAAGGATTATTAGGAACACATACTAATACTGTGTTTGACCCCCTTTCGCCTTCAGAACTGCCTTAATTCTACGTGGCATTGATTCAACAAGGTGCTGAAAGCATTCTTTAGAAATGTTGGCCCATATTGATAGGATAGCATCTTGCAGTTGATGGAGATTTGTGGGATGCACATCCAGGGCACGAAGCTCCCGTTCCACCACATCCCAAAGATGCTCTATTGGGTTGAGATCTGGTGACTGTGGGGGCCATTTTAGTACAGTGAACTCATTGTCATGTTCAAGAAACCAATTTGAAATGATTGGAGCTTTGTGACATGGTGCATTATCCTGCTGGAAGTAGCCATCAGAGGATGGGAACATGGTGGTCATAAAGGGATGGACATGGTCAGAAACAATGCTCAGGTAGGCCGTGGCATTTAATCGATGCCCAATTGGCACTAAGGGGCCTAAAGTGTGCCAAGAAAACATCCCCCACACCATTACACCACCACCACCAGCCTGCACAGTGGGAACAAGGCATGATGGATCCATGTTCTCATTCTGTTTACGCCAAATTCTGACTCTACCATCTGAATGTCTCAACAGAAATCGAGACTCATCAGACCAGGCAACATTTTCCCAGTCTTCAACTGTCCATTTTTGGTGAGCTTGTGCAAATTGTAGCCTCTTTTTCCTATTTGTAGTGGAGATGAGTGGTACCCGGTGGGGTCTTCTGCTGTTGTAGCCCATCCGCCTCAAGGTTGTGCGTGTTGAGGCTTCACAAATGCTTTGCTGCATACCTCGGTTGTAACGAGTGGTTATTTCAGTCAAAGTTGCTCTTCTATCAGCTTGAATCAGTCGGCCCATTCTCCTCTGACCTCTAGCATCAACAAGGCATTTTCACCCACAGGACTGCCGCATACTGGATGTTTTTCCCTTTTCACACCATTCTTTGTAAACCCTAGAAATGGTTGTGAGTGAAAATCCCAGTAACTGAGCAGATTGTGAAATACTCAGACCGGCCCGTCTGGCACCAACAACCATGCCACGCTCAAAATTGCTTAAATCCCCTTTCTTTCCCATTCTGACATTCAGTTTGGAGTTCAGGAGATTGTCTTGACCAGGACCACACCCCTAAATGCATTGAAGCAACTGCCATGTGATTGGTTGATTAGATAATTGCATTAATGAGAAATTGAACAGGTGTTCCTAATAATCCTTTAGGTCAGTGTATATATATTCTTGATATACTTTCTTATATTTAAATATAAATCATCCTGTCCACAAACAATGATTTGAAAAGAAATAAATATTTAAATTACCATGAATTAAAGGCATTACAAATACTATCACAGTGCATAATGTATAATTTCCCCCATTATTATACGATGACAATGGGACTGAGATTTGTCCGTATTATTTTAACAAGAATCGATGATACTCCATTGTCATGTAAAATAATGTCCCAGTGCAAAGAGTCTTAATGGTTTGAAAAGTAGGCTTCTTTTCCTGAATGCAAAATAACATAATACATTTTTTTTTTTTTTAATTTTGGAGTAAAATACATGTCCATAACCGGTTCAACTACTACTGTAAGCCGAAATGTATAATTGACAGCATTGTTAGAAGTGAGACATCATTGTGTTTATGAACCTCTTCTGAGAACACTTTCAGCAGGTTTGAGTAACGTGAGGTCGAAGCACACACACGTAGGGGTTGATGTACCTGCAGTGTCGTCGATGTTGGTGTCTACACTGGTGTAGTTCTCCAGTTTGGCGGAGAGCTCCTGCTCCAGCTGATGGAGGTTCTGCTGGCGTATGGCGTTCTCCACATCCGCGGTGAACTGGATCTGCTCGGACAGGCACAGAATCTGGAAACAGGGTCACTCCAGAGTCACTTCAACTGAACTGCAGAAACTCATGGGTGTGTGAGTGTGTGTGTGTGTGTGTGTGTTTGTTACCTGAGAAGGGAAGCGTGTGGGATCCACGTTTCCTTTCCTCCCAGCGTTCACACACTCACACAGGAGATGCTTCAGAGTGTTTTTCATCTCTGTGGAGAGAGCGCTCAGCCAAACCTGACATCAACCCACAAAAACGATTTATTAAATACAATATTAATATCAGATTAGATATCGTATAGAATATTAAATACAAAAGAATGAACTATAAAATTTTGTTAAATATAACTAAATAATATAACTAACTATAATATAACATAAATATGACAAACCTGACACAAATCCACAAAATGAAAGGAACATTAAATATTAAAAGAATCAAATAGTGGCCAAAAGTGATGTCCAGAGGGTATATTTGTTTTTAATGACCCTACAAGTTTGATTAAACCTTCAAATTATGAGGGAAATATTATTAAATATGAGGGAAGAACAAAACACTTGGATTAAAGGATCACCCAAAAATGTAAATTGTGTAATTAAATGATTGGTTCACTTTTAAATCAACTTTTGCTGATAATTTACTCATCATTACTAGTCTTCCAAGATGTCTTTCTTTCTTCAGTGGAAAAGAAATTAAGGTTTTTGATGAAAACATTCCAGGATTTTTCTCCTTATAATAGACTCAATGGAGCCCAAACGGCTCAAGGTCCGAATGACGGTTTCAGTGCAGCTTCAGAGGGCTTTAAACCACACCAGACGATGAATAAGGGTCTGATCGAGTCAAACCATCGGCCATTTAAAGAAATAAAAAAGGTTTTATGTACGTGACGTCACGTAATACGCAACTACGTGGAAAAGGTCACGCTTGACGTGGGCGGAAGTACCGAGTCAGTGTTTAAACGTGCACATACTGAGTCAAACGCCGTTTACAAAAAAAACGAGTTAAAAGGTAACAACGATGTCGGACGATTTTGAATCCTCCTTCCGCACATTTGTAAACACTGGCTCGGTACTTCCGCCTACGACAAGAATGACCTTTTCAACGTAACTGCGTATCACATGACGTCACGAATACATCACAGAACAGAGCAAGGTGAGCATTTGTGCTTATAAAACTTAAACTTTTTTCTTATTTCTTTAAATGACTGATGGTTTCGTTAGATCAGACCCTTATTCATCGTCTGGTGTGGTTTAAAGCCCTCTGAAGCTGCACTGGAACCGTCATTCGGACCTTGAGCCGTTTAGGGTCCATTGAGTCTGTTATATGGAGAATAATCCTGGAATGTTTTCATCAAAAACTTTCATTTCTTTTTGACTGAAAAAAAAAGACATCTTGGATGACATGGGGTGAGGAAATCATCAGCAAAAGTTTATTTAAAAGTGAACTAATCCTTTAATTACTCACTCTCCTGTCGTTCCAAACCCGTAAGACCTCCGTTCATCCTCAGAACAATTAATAATTAATGACAGAAATCTCATTTTTGGGTGAATGAACCCTTTAAGGTGATTATCTGAC
>CM040911.1:45503878-45538878 GCA_023029165.1 Gobiocypris rarus
TGAGTGAGTGAGTGTGTGTGAGAGAGTGAGTGTGAGTGAATGTATGTGAGAGAGAGTGAGTGGCGAGTGAGCGAGTGTGTGAGTGTGTGTGGTGAGTGGGTGTGTGTGAGAGAGAGAGTGAGTGAGTGTGTGTGAGAGAGAGTGAGTGAGTGGTGTATGTGAGAGAGAGAGAGAGAGAGAGAGTGAGTGGTGAGTGAGTGTGTGTGAGTGAGTGAGTGAGTGAATGAGTGGCGGCGAGTGAGTGAGTGAGTGGCGGCGGTGTGGTGAGTGGTGAGTGGGTGAGTGTGTGTGTGTGGTGTGGTGGTGAGTGGTGAGTGGTGGTGGTGAGAGAGTGGTGAGTGGAGTGTGTGAGTGGGTGGTGGTGAGTGAGTGGTGGTGGTGAGTGAGTGGTGTGAGTGAGTGTGAGTGGGTGTGTGGTGAGTGAGTGGTGGTGGTGGTGAGTGAGAGTGAGTGAGTGGTGAGTGGTGTGTGTGGTGAGTGTGTGAGTGAGTGAGTGAGTGGTGGGTGAGTGGTGGTGGTGGGTGAGTGGTGGTGAGTGTGTGTGAGTGAGTGTGTGGTGAGTGGGTGAGTGAGTGAGTGTGTGTGTGTGGTGGTGGTGAGTGTGAGTGAGTGGTGGTGTGTGGTGGTGGTGAGTGGTGAGTGGTGGTGAGTGGTGGTGGTGAGTGGTGGTGGTGGTGAGTGGTGGTGAGTGAGTGTGTGTGAGTGGTGGTGGTGAGTGTGGTGGTGGTGGTGGGTGGTGAGGTGTGGTGGTGGTGGTGGTGGTGGTGGTGAGTGGTGAGTGAGTGTGTGTGAGTGTGTGGTGGTGAGTGGTGGTGAGTGAGGTGAGTGGTGAGGTGTGTGTGGTGGTGAGTGGTGAGTGGTGGTGGTGGAGTGAGTGGGTGGTGAGTGAGTGGGTGTGAGTGTGTGGTGGTGGTGGTGGTGGGTGGTGGTGGAGTGAGTGGTGGTGTGTGGTGGTGGTGGGTGGTGGTGAGTGGTGGTGAGTGGTGGTGGTGGTGAGTGGTGAGTGGTGGTGAGGTGAGTGAGTGGTGAGGTGGTGGTGAGTGGTGGGTGGTGAGTGAGTGAGGAGTGAGTGTGTGTGAGTGTGTGGTGGTGGTGGTGGTGAGTGGAGTGGTGGTGAGTGAGTGTGAGTGTGTGTGTGGTGGTGAGTGAGGTGGTGGTGGTGGTGAGTGAGTGTGGTGAGTGGTGGTGAGTGAGTGAGTGTGAGGAGTGAGTGGTGGAGTGAGTGTGTGAGTGGTGAGTGGTGAGGTGGGTGGTGGTGGTGAGTGGTGAGTGGTGAGTGAGTGGTGAGTGAGTGGTGGTGGTGAGTGAGTGGTGGTGAGTGAGTGAGTGTGGTGGTGAGTGGGTGAGTGGTGGTGGTGAGTGAGGAGTGAGAGTGTGTGTGAGTGAGTGGTGAGTGGTGGTGAGTGAGTGGTGAGTGGTGAGTGTGTGAGTGAGTGAGTGTGTGAGTGGTGAGGTGAGTGGTGAGTGAGTGGTGGTGGTGGAGTGAGTGAGTGGTGAGTGGTGAGTGGTGAGTGGTGAGTGGTGGTGAGTGGTGGTGAGGTGTGTGGTGGTGAGGTGTGAGTGGTGTGTGTGGGTGAGTGGGTGAGTGGTGTGTGAGTGTGAGTGTGGTGGTGAGTGTGGGTGGTGGAGTGGTGAGTGGTGAGTGGAGTGAGTGGTGGTGGTGAGTGGTGAGTGAGTGGTGGTGAGTGTGGTGAGTGGTGGTGGTGAGTGAGTGGTGAGTGAGTGGTGAGTGGTGAGTGAGTGAGTGGTGAGTGGTGGTGAGTGGTGGGTGAGTGGTGAGTGGTGAGTGGTGTGTGAGTGGTGGTGGTGGTGGGTGGTGGTGGTGGTGGTGGTGAGTGAGTGGTGGTGAGTGGTGGTGAGTGAGTGAGTGGTGAGTGAGTGAGTGGTGGTGAGTGTGGTGGGTGTGTGGTGAGTGAGTGAGTGAGTGTGGTGTGAGTGGTGAGTGGGTGGTGGTGGTGTGGTGGTGAGTGGTGAGTGAGTGAGTGAGTGGTGGTGAGTGTGGTGAGTGAGGTGAGTGGTGTGGTGGTGAGTGGTGAGTGGTGAGTGGTGGTGGTGGTGGTGGTGGTGAGTGGTGGTGGTGAGTGGTGGTGAGTGAGTGTGTGTGTGTGGTGGTGGTGAGTGGAGTGGTGAGTGGTGAGTGAGTGGTGGTGAGGTGGTGAGTGAGTGAGTGGTGAGTGTGTGAGGTGGTGGTGAGTGTGTGGTGAGTGGTGGTGAGTGGTGAGTGAGTGAGTGAGTGGTGGTGGTGAGTGGTGAGTGGTGAGTGGGTGGTGTGTGGTGAGTGAGTGGTGGTGGTGGAGTGAGTGGTGGAGTGGTGAGTGGTGAGTGAGTGAGTGTGTGGTGAGTGTGTGGTGAGTGTGTGTGAGTGTGTGTGTGTGGTGGTGGTGGGTGAGTGTGTGGTGGTGGTGAGTGGTGGTGGTGAGTGAGTGGTGAGGTGGTGAGTGGGTGGTGAGTGGTGGGTGGAGTGGTGTGTGGTGGTGGTGGTGGGTGGTGGTGGTGGTGTGGTGTGTGTGGTGGTGGTGTGTGTGGTGAGTGTGTGGTGTGGTGTGTGTGAGTGTGTGTGGGTGGTGGTGGTGGTGTGTGTGAGTGGTGAGTGAGTGTGTGTGTGTGTGTGTGGTGGTGGTGGTGGGTGGTGGTGAGTGGTGAGTGGTGGTGAGTGTGTGTGGTGAGTGTGTGTGTGTGGTGGTGGTGGTGAGTGTGTGGTGAGTGGTGGTGGTGAGTGTGTGAGTGGTGGTGGTGGTGGTGAGTGGTGGTGAGTGAGTGAGTGAGTGAGTGAGTGCGTCCTGGTAATCCCTACGGTATGGGGACAAAATGTCCCCACAAGGATGGCAATATCCAAAATCCTTGTCCTTGTGGGGAAATTTTTTGGTCATGGTTTGTACAGTATAAAATGCATTACGCCTATGGAATGTCCCCAAAAACATGAAAACCCAACATGTGCGAGCGCGTGTGTGTGTTTGTACTTGTTCTTTAATCATGAGCTGATGACTCTCCATCATGAGCTCAAATTTGTCCCATTTGGCTCTCAGGGAGCTGATGGTGTCCAGACCTCCACCCGCCACCGAGCGCAACAGCCTGTTCTTCTCCTCCGCCTGCTGGAACTGAGGCAGCACCTACACACAACATCAGTACAACATTTACACACATCTATCTTTACATGCTACCGGTTCTTGGCTAGAATAAGCTGCAACATGGCTCGTATTCAAGCTACATATCCCACAGTGAACTGCATGAGGGTGTTGATGGAGATGTACCTCAGGTTTCTGGGTCTGTAATTGGCCATGTTTGGTATTGGCATCCCCAATCTCATCAATGCTCTCGGGACGCAAGGACAACGTCTCCATTGCACCGCTCACGAATGACTCAATAACCTGAATGTGACCTGTGTACACACAGAACTGTAGTTTTAAATAGGTGAACACACACACACAGCCAGCAGAGGTCAGTGTTGCACCGTATGATCTCCTACACACCACTGGAAAGATCTGTGCTTGCTGAGATTTCAATACTAATTATTATTTCAGTTATTTGCCAAGGTAACATTTCTGAGTTTTAATCTAATACTCTATTTCAAAACACTATATTTTAACCAACACTGGTGTGGAGGATGCATGCCTTGTCTTTAAGACACCATGAGTGTGTGTTGAGTATGTGAATATCTGATCTCACCCTGGATGGATCTCCTCAGGGATGTCAGCAGAGCATCAAACAACTTCTGGATGAGATCGTCCACGGCTACTCTGACAGGTTCACAGTTCACCGTGATGCAGTCAACCTTCTCTGTGCTACACACACACACACACACACATACCGTTAAATGCAGCACAACTTATCAAACACACAATATATATACGCTGAAGAGACAAAACATTATGACCAGTCACAGGTGAAGCCAAGATCGTCTCCTAACAAGGCTGCATATTAAGGCCTGGGTAGATTAGATGATCACCAAACAAACAGTTCTCGTGATCAGCAGGAATAAAGATCTGAGCGACTTTGTCAAGGGAAAAATTGTTATGGCAAGGCGACTGGGTCAGAGTATCTCTTCAAGGCTTGTGTATCGCTCCTGGTCAGCGGTGGTGAGAGTTTCCCAACAGTGTCTGAGGAGGGACAAACCACAAAACAGCGACAGGGTGTTGGACGCCTAAGGCTCATTGATGCACGAGGGCAATGAAGGCTATCCCGTCTGGTCCGAGCCAACAGAAGGTCTACTGTGGCACAGAATTTGATGGTTATGGGAGGAATGTGTCACAACACACAGTGCGTCCGGACCAATCAGAGAGCTTATGATGACCCCTGTCCACCATCGGAAGAGCCTACAATGAGCGTCTGAACTGGAGCTTTGAGCGGTGGAAGGTACCCTGGTCCGATGAGTCCTGTTTTCTCTTACGTCCCGTGGACGGGTGCACCGTTAGTGACGGCACCAGGATCACTGTGGGATGAGGACAAGCCGGTGGAGGGAGTGTGACGCTCTGGGCGATGTTCTGCTGGGAAACCCAGCCATTTGTGTGGTCGTCAATTTGACACGTGCCACCGACCTAAAGATAGTTGCAGAGCAGGTCCACCCCTTCATGACACTGGTGTTTCCTGGTGGAAGTGGCTCTTTTAGCGGGATAATGCACCCTGACACACTGCACACACTGTACAGGAATGGTTTGAGGAACATGATGAAGAGTTCAAGGTATTGCCCTGGCCTCCAAATTGAGCATCTGTGGGATGTGCTGGACCAAAAAGTTCAATCCAGTCAGGCTCGCCCTCTAAACCTACAGGATTTGAAGGATCTGCTGCTGACATCTTGGTGGCAGAGACCACAGCGGGTCGGCGCTGTTTTGGCAGCACGCAGAGGAGCAACAGCATATCAGTCATAATGTTTTGGCTCATCGGTGTATGATATCACACACACACACGGCCAGATACCTGGGCAGCCGCTCTGCCTCTTTTCCTTTGGCTTTGAGAGCTTTGAAGTTTCTCTCCCAGTCCTGGACACTGTGAAGGTGTTTCTCCACCAGAACATCTACATCCACCTGCCCCAGAACCACCCAGTCCTGAACACAGACACACAGGGAAACAGTTTTATAAATGACATCAAATAATCACAAATGCAAACATCTCAAGAGGCTTGATGTTTTAGATCACAAGGCTTGGGTAAGGGCAAAAATTCTCCAGATTCGGTTTTACATGTCCATTTACAACCCTAGGATTTGACCCTAGAATGAAACGGGCTGTTATAACCTTATTTGGAAAGGTCAGGAATAATAATGTTGAGCTCTGCTCTGATTGGCTGTTTCACAGCAAGGTTCATTTCAGTAGCTCACACAAGTGCAAACACAATCGCAAATAGTCGAGAGATCCATGCTTGAGTCGTGACAGAACACAGACCACCTGAATGACACTTAAAGCAGAACATCTCAAATGGAGATCGCTGAAATGCAGCTTATTTGTTTATTGATGTTTTCAGATCATCCGCACGTGAGAGAGCGCTCGAGTGCATATGGTTGCCAGATTGGAAATTATAATCTGTGCATCTGTCCATCATAAAAGTGCATCTATCATCATAAATGTGCATCTATCCATCATAAAAGTGCATCTGTCCATCATAAAAGTGCATCTGTCCATCATAAAAGTGCATCTGTCAATCAGAAAAGTGCATCTGTCAATCAGAAAAGTGCATCTGTCAATCAGAAAAGTGCATCTGTCAATCAGAAAAGTGCATCTATCCATCATAAAAGTGCATCTGTCAATCAGAAAAGTGCATCTATCCATCATAAAAGTGCATCTGTCCATCATAAAAGTGCATCTATCCATCATAAATGTTTATCTATCCATCATAAAAGTGCATCTTTTCATCATAAAAGTGCATCTGTCAATCATAAAAGTGCATCTGTCAATCAGAAAAGTGCATCTATCCATCATAAAAGTGCATCTATCCATCATAAAAGTGCATCTATCATCATAAAAGTGCATCTGTCCATTACGATGATAGATGCACTTTTATGATAGACAGATGCACTTTTATGGACTTCAAAAATGACCCAACAGTCAATCCCATTATAAAGCTTGGAAGAGCCAGGACATTTTTAATATAACTCTGATTTTATTTATCTGAAAGAAGAATGTCATATACGCCTAGCATTACTTGAGGGTGAGTAAAGCATGCAATGAATGATGTTTGTACTGCACTGAGTTCGGAAAAAACATTTGAGTATATTTTCTAAAGGGTCAAAAGTTGAAGAAACCTATTCATTCAGATACTAAACTCATTTATTGTAGATTATGCGTGATTTTGTGATTTTGCTACATGTTGGACTTCTCAAAATTTAGGTTGCAAACCTTCCCTTCTGCTATTAGCCACACAAAAAAACTCCAATCGAGCAAAACTGAAATAAACCACTTGAACATTTACACAAAAGCTTTTCTTAGGTCACTTTCTTAGGAAGTGATGAAATGAGCGAAGCGCTGAGCTGTCATTTCAGATTTGAAAAGAACACTTAATAATTTTGCATACAGTAGGCAACTTGTCTGACTTGAGCAAGTTAATGAAACTACGGTGATGGATCATCGTCGGTGAACAGAGAGTTTAATACGGCTAATTAAAGCAGCACCTGCACACTGATCAGACATCTGCTGTTAGCAGACACACAGATCTCAGATCCCAGCCGCGCTGCTAAAGAGGAAGCGCTCAGCCCGTTTCCCCTCTGTGTGGGCGGCAGAAATCAGAAGTGAGTTTGAGTGCGAGTGGGCTGGGATTCCCCGTGACAGTATTAAAGCATCACAAGAACCTTTGGCATCGTGTGCGCTGGTCTAAACCACAATTGAAAGCAGTCAGCATTTCAAGAATGGAAGTTTGTGAATCCTTAAACACAATAAACTGATGCTAACACTTGTTATATCTTAAAATAAAAACTAGTGCACTGATCTGGACGGCATTTTAGGGCATCATAGATGCATTCTACATGTCCAGGTAGGCACTTCGCAGGGTTTTAAGCTGCAGGTGATGTCTAATAAACAGGGGATCTGGTTGGACGTGTGTGTGGGTGGGTGTTCACGGTGTTTTCTTGAACATCACTATAAAAGTGACCTCAGTTCATGACCTTTATGTGCAGAAATTCCCATCATGTTCTAATGTTCTAATACAATTGGAATCCACCATGCATGCATTAATTGTCCAGAACTTTATTACAATCAACATTTCTCTCAACTAAGACTTTTCAGAGAATAGCGCAATGTATTCTGGGATTGCTTTGTCTTTTCTGCTCACCATGGCTGCATTTATTTGATCAAAAATACAGTAATAATTGTGATATATTACAATATGTCACAATTGTGAATATATAGTAAAGTGTCATTTAGTCCTGTGATTTTCAGCATCATTACTCCAGTCTTTAGTGTCACTTGATCCTTCAGAAATCATTCTAATATGATGATGTGATCCTCAAGAAACATTAATGATTTTTATCAGTGTTTAAAACAGATGTGCTGCTTCTATTTTTGTGGAAATCAGCCTTTTGATCAAATTAATGCATCCTTGATGAGTAAAAGTCTTACGTTTACAGACCCCAAACTTCTGAACGGTAGCTAAAATCATAAAAAGCCACACATTTTTTCTGCATATAATTGGAACGGCCTTCTCAGTGGTGCATCAATGACGTTACCCAGTTAGACCGCTCACTAGGGTTTGAAACGCATTCTGCGTACCTTAAACTTGTCCAGCACTTGTGTGAGTCGACTGAAGAGGAGTTCAGCTTTGCTGAAGATGGTCAAGAAGCCGCTGGCGTTGCGTTCGATCATGCAGGTGAATATGGGCTCCTCTCCCGTCTCGCTCACGCCCTTAAACTGGTTGGGGATGCAGATGAAGCGTTTCATCTCGCGGTAGTACTTTGCCCTGACCTCTTCAAACGCAGGACGGAACTGCAGCCGCCCCTGCCTGAAGAAACCGTTTTTGTGAGTAAATTATGCGAGTGAGCTAGTCCTTTAAAACTCATCAAGAGGAAAGAGGCTCTTACTTGAAGATGAGGTCGATGTTAATCTCCGGCAGGTTCTTGTTGAGGGCCTCCAGTCCCACCTGATACTGATGCTCCAGAGCTTTATACAGCTGATGGTTCCAGTGCTGACGCCAGGCCCTCATGTCTCCCGTACGAAACCCCTGAACACACACACACACACACACAGGCATGTTTAAGGATGCTGATAGAAACACTAAAACCCAGTGAACTGCCTACATAGAGAGCATTTTTAGGCATGATTATGCCACCTAACAAGGCATCTGTTTTTTTAATGATGTTTATTATTATAGTCATATTGATATATAAATCTCAAAATTTTTGGCCAACTTGTCCAACCCTACAAACAAGCACAGTAGAGATTTTTTATTCATATTATTATTACATCAAATATTACACAAAATCACTCAAATAATAAATCAAGGATTTCAGAAAAATAATATTATAATAATTTTATATACAGTACAACTATAGTAATATTTAAAAAGAGGCCCTTAAACGGTTTATAAGCACTTCTCATTTCAACTTTGGGAAGATCGTTGCCGTATGTTGTGTTCCCAAATGCATAATATAAGCGACCTAAACTCCAGAGATGAGTTTGTGTGGGGCAGCGTTTACTGTGAAGCGAGCCGCTCTGCTCATGATCACCTGAGACTCCAGTGTGGCAAATCCAGTCCTGAGATCCTGAAGACCATCTTTCCATCTCGGCTGCTGACGCAAGAGATCCACTCCCATCAGAGACACCACCTATAAAGCACACGCACAAAGCCAAAGCCAGTCAGCCAGCTCTTCCCAGTTCATCTGAGCCTGGATGCTCCAAACGTGCGCGTTCAAGGTCAGGTTCGAGGAAGAGGAAAGAGCGAGATCACCTTGTCAGTGAAGTCGGTGTGCCACTTCCTGAGTTTGCGGTTCTCCGTGGAGAGTCTCTCTGCAGCGCTCTGAAGTTTACAGATGTACTGCTCCAGCTCTTTAGGATTCTCCCATGTGATCTGGAGTTTTCCGCCTTCTTCCCGAGATTGAGATCGTGGGTTCTATTGTACAACAAACAGAAACACAGTCTTTATGTGACAAAATGACTGGTTTATTATACTATGACACTCAAAACACTGCCTGTACTCCTTTATTATGCAAAACCCACTACCGCATACACTCAAAAGCGTGCTGTGTTTCTGCGCTGCGCACACATACAAAGCACGCGCACAGAAAGCCACCTCTCTTAAGCCGCGTTTCCACTGCAGGATCTTTTCCAAGGGACTTTAGGGTGTGTTTCGACCGCAGGGATCGGGGTCTAAATGAAGTTCTGGGTAAATATTGTCCCCTTTAAAACGGCCCTGCTCGCGAGGTAGTACTTTTTCAAAGTTCAGGAACTTTAGGGGGTGGGACTTGGGTGCTGAACGCGCTGATTGGTCAACTCGACAAAGCATTTTATCTCAATCACTATTATTGAAAGTCTGTTGCGGTGCGTGCAGTAAGAGTTGATTGCTATTCGAATCAACAATGGAGTTTAAAAAATACGACCGATGGGTTGCCGACGAGGTTCAGGCTTTATTACATTTATTTGCAAAGGACGAAATCCAGTGGGAACTGTAAAATTGACGCGCACAGTCCTACGACACCAGACTAATCTTCACGGTACTTTAGACGCAGACAGCAACAGGTCTGGGGGAAAATGAGTTTGTGTGAGCAGAAGAGACTTCCTACAAAAACAAAATACTGTAAAATACTATCAAATATTGATGGCCGTAGGAAATGTTCTCAGCACAGAAGGGTTACCTTGATGACCTGCTCAAAGGCCAGAGCACAGCCGAGCATCATGGGCCGTTGAGAAGGTATCATCTGCTGATCGATGGTGTTGTAGAAATGAGCCACCTGTTAAATACACAAATACACTCGCAACACATGTCTACAAACAACACAATATTTGCCATAAGAATACAGCATCGGGAAGCTAATGAACGGGTAAACTGGAGCTAATTATATTAAGTGTTGACTCAAATGAATCAGTGATTCATTTCAACGATATTAATAAACTGATTCACATAAACAAATCCAACTTCCTAATAGAAGAGAGAAAACAGAATATTGTCTAGAAATGTTACTTGTTGCGTTAGTAGTCATACTGGTACTTTTAGCAAGCGTACAGTGCGAAAACACCTCCGGTCCGTATGTACAGTTATGGTCAAAATTGTTGGCACCCCTGGTAAATATGATCAAATATGGCTGTAAAAAAATAAATCTGCATTGTTTATCCTTTAGATCTTATATTCAAAAATTTCATTGAAGTAAAAGAATTGAAAATGGGGGGAAAATCACATTATTAAATAAATGCTTTTCTCCAAAACACGTTGGCCACAATTGTTGGCACCCTTTTATTAAATACTTTTTGCAACCTCCTTTTCCCAAGATAACAGCTCTGAGTCTTCTCCTCTAATGCCTGATGAGTTTGGAGAAACCTGACAAGAGATCAGAGACCATTCCTCCATACAGAATCTCTCCAGATCCTTCAGATTCCCAGATCCATGTTGGTGCTTCTTCTCTTTAGTTCAGCCTCTCATTCTCTATAGGGTTCAGGGGACTGGGAGGGTTATGGGAGAAGCTTCATTTTGTGTTCAGAGACACATTTGTGTGTTGATGTTGATGTTTGTTTTGGATCTTTGTCCTGATAGAAGAGCCAACCACGGCCCATTATAAGATTTCTAGCAGAGGCCGTCAGGTTTTGATTTTTTATCTGTTGGTATTTGCTAGAATCCATGATACCATGTGTCTGAACAAGATGTCCAGGACCTCCAGCAAAAAAAAAATAGGCCCTCAATGTTAAAGATACAGCTGTATTTTTAGCCGTGGGCATGGGGTACTTTTTATCCCTGTTTGCACCAAACCCATCTGGTAGATTTGTGCCAAAAGCTCTTTTTATAGTTTCATCTGACCACAGAACCAGGTCCAGTCTAAAGTTCCAGTTGTGTCTGACCACTGAATATGCTGGAGTTTGTTTCTGGATGAGCGAGGAGGATTTAACTTCAATCCCTCCCAAACAACATGTGGTGATGTAGGGGTTGTTTGATTTTTTTTTTAGGCTTTCTGACCCGAGACTCAACTAATCTCTGTGATTCTCCATCTGTGATCCCTGGATAGTCTCTGTCCACTCAAACTCTCCTCCTCGCCGTGCATTAGGACGATATAGACACACGTCCTCTTCCAGTCAGATTCATAACATCTTTAGCTGATTGGATCTTCTTAATTATTTCCCTGATGGTGGAAATGGGGGTTTTCAATGCTTTAGCTGTTTTCCTACAGCCACTTTCTATTTTGTGAAGCTCGACAATCTTTTGCTGCACATCAGAACTATATTCTGTGGTTTTACTCATTGTGATGAATTATTAAGGGAATTTGGCCTTTGTGCTTCCTTATATTTATACTTCTGTAAAACAAGACGTCATAGCTGGACAATTTCATAGTCACCCTGGTGTGCTAAAAAATGTAAATATCAATGGGAATATACTTCAGAGATATTTTACTTGTAACATTTTTTAGGGGTGCCAACAATTGTGGCCATCGTGTTTTGGAGAAAAGCATTTATTTCATAATGTGATTTACCCCCCATTTTCAATTATTTTACTTCAATGAAAGGTTAGGATATTTAATAAAAGATCAAAAGGATAAACAATGCAGATTTATTTCTTACAGCCATATTTGATCATATTTATCAGGGGTGCCAATAATTTTGACCACGTCTGTATATGTGTGTTCACTTCACACAAACCTGTTTGAGGATGATGGCCTGTCGGTAGAACTTCTCTGCAGTGTTTGCCGCCTGCTGGATCTTAGCAGGGATGGTGAAGCCCAGAGCGGACAGCTGCCGCACCTCTCTGAGTAAACTCACCAGCCGGTCCGAGTACTGGATCTTCAGTTTACCATCCATGTGATCCAACTCCATGACACGATTACTGGCCTGCAAACTATACATGTGAACCATGAGCTGAAGGTGGTCATCTCTACAATTACACTAAAAGGACTTTTACTTTCTAAAAAAGTCTAAACTATCGAGTCAGACAGAAGGACTCTAGTAGATTGTGTACAACAGGGTTTTTGCAGTGGATATGTCTATGAAAGGCCCTTAAAAGTATGTCTACATGTTTGTTGCATGTGTGTGTTAACCTGAATCCAGATTTGGGATCGGAGAGTCCTGACAGCAGGTCTCTGGTCCAGTCTTCAAACTGCTCCTGCTCATACGACCTCAGCTGCTCCTGAAGCTCATCAGAGAAACGGAGCAGTGACCGAAACCCAGACAGGTCAGAGAGCAACGCGTCTGCCATCTTCAGAGAGTCCTCCACCTAAACACACACACAGACTTAACTGCTATAACTAGTGACAAATTGAGTGCTTCACCCCTTGAATTATCTTTTTCAGTTTATTTAAAGTATGTAGTTTCTGCGACACTAGTGGCACCTAGTGGAATTACAGGTATGGGTGCTTATGAAGGCATGTCCCAACAGGTAAAAGTAGGCTACTTTCAGTAAAGGTCCAACATATTGGGAATACTTTTAGCTGTGTTGCTGTGTCATGAGTAAGCAGTTGAGGAGGCTAACACTGTGTGTAGAGCGAACGTGAGCATCTCGCTTATAATAAACTCATCCAGCATTTTCTGACATGTCGCGCCACAACTGTCTGAGGATGAGTAAACATTATTAACTGGTACATTTGTCTTTCTGAACGTGTACATGATGATGCTGTATTGATGTTAGCGCGTAGCATCGCAGTCCCACGTTCGCTTTGACATGTCCATGACCTGTTTAATCTTTGAAGGTCTAAATGCAATGATTTTTGGGCAAAAATTGTATGTCTTTTCCCATGTAACGAATCAGCAGTAGCCAGTACAGTAGCCACGCCCCTAACTCACGCTATTGGCTGAGCTGGAAAGTGATTGACACTCTCAATGATTTGATGGTGCCTGGGAGGCTCAATGTTCACACTTCTGGGGAGGTAAACCCATGAATAGCATACTAGTAGTAGTCAATGAACAGTGAACTGAGTTAAGAGAATATATTTTAACATTAACAATCGTACATTCTTCACCTTTAAAGCATGACTACAGGTGAAAAGGGTAAAAATATTTAACTGTTAGATATCACCGTACTTTCAACAGTTGCTTAATCACGGTACATTAACACTTTTCTTTTGTTTTCTGAAATGTTTAAATATGCAAATTATGCATTATCTAATTCAGGAACAAGAATGTCCAGCACAGGAATCAGAACACTGGATAAAGCCAGGTTCAAAATTTGTTTTCAAAATCTGTTGACATATTAAAGTTGCCCTGCCACACAAAACCGATTTTACTTGTATTTTATTAAATATGCTCGGTCCATATATGTTTGTTATGTCGTGAATGTGAAAATGAAGTGCTACCACCTCTGTCAGCTGTGGCCACTGAAAAGAAATATGTGGAGAAATCAGGCCATTTACAAAAGCTGGTCAGTTTGACATGGTGTTGCCTGAGCTCATTACTATTCATGAGCTCGCCCAGTTGAGACCACGCCCACAGAATTTGTCTAGCTCAGTGACAGTTTTGTCTAGCTCGTAAACAGCAAGGATGGCTGAACGTCATATATAAATGGCAATATACCTGAAGAAGCCATTTCTGCAGCAATTCCAGATGATAGTAAATAAAGTTCCTCTACAAGCAAATCAGAGTCAAGCAGCTTAGCTCATTGAATATTAATGAGAACTGGCGCAAATCGAGCTGAGTCTTCCTGCAGGCTTTCTGTACCACGCTAGAATGGCTTGAAACAAGGTAACCAAGGCATTTTTTCCACAAAAAATGTTACAGAGTTCATGGTAGAACTTCCGACATTACCACAAAAGTAATGAAATTCGTGTGGCAGGGCAACTTTAAAGGGGCTACGGAGGGTTTTTTGGATATTTATGAGAAGATGAAGATGATGTTTTTGGAAATACATTTGAAATATAAATCAGGCAAATGATATATGAAAAACAAACCTCTCTGTAAAAAACCTTCAGATTATAGATAAAAACCTGTAAAGTCTAGTGTAAGTGCTGTTAAAAGTGGTGATTCCTGGATGGAAAAAAGCAATGGCTCGCATGTATTGTCTTAAATGGCTCATTTAAACGTTGTCTAGTAATTAATACCGTATAAGCTCATGAAAATCGTCCGTGTGTCCGCACCTTAAGCAGCAGCTGTCTGACCCACACGATATTGTTGACGACCTCGGGAAGGTTTCTTCCTGCAAGAGGACCGGTTTTCTCTCCTGGAGCGCCATGACATCGGCTCTCAAAATCTGCCCGCAGTCCTGCACAACAACACAGCCAGCATGAAAAACTCATTAAAGACCTGTCTTTCTCTCCTCATAGGATGGCAGTTCTGAATCTAGATGGCCTGTGTCATTTGTGAGACTTTAGCTATGTATTAAACTCTAGTGAGCTTCATAACGTAGACGGTCCTGATGTAGACATGAGGCCAAACTGAGTGTTTCAGATCAGACATTTATGTGGTTTGGTTTCAGTTAGGATACGCTCTCAGAAGGTAGCTGCCTATGTAGACAGTATTCAGTGATATATTGCTCAGTGTGTGTGTGTGATCTGACCCTTGTTGTAGTCCAGCAATCGTGTGAGGAGCGTTTCTCTCTCCGGCTGCAGTTCTTTGCTGATTGTGGGTCGTTTGATCAGATCTCTGTGTTTCTGAAACGCCTGTAGCAGCTGAAACGACAGGAAGAAAATGTGCACGTCTGTGAGATTATTATGAATCTGGGGTCAAACATCAAGCACACAGACAGTCTGGAGGTTCACAAGGTTAACAACTTGAGAAATGTAAATGAGATATTTAACTATGCTTTCCATGCGGGGAATTGTCACAATGTCTCACAGTTCCTCTAACACACTGCCGTTCAAAAGGTTAGGGTTGGTATGATTTTTAAATGTTTCTGAAAGAGTCTCTTCTGCTCACTAAGGCAAGTCTCTTTCTGTCTAAGTGATCGGTTCTTGCCGTGAGTAAACTGTAATATGAACAAAAAGCCTGGATACACAGGACTAGAGTGAGTGTGTGTACCTGCTGCGGACTGTCCTGTGCATCTATTATGAAGGTCTTGAGCTTTCCAGCTGCTTCCTGTTCTGCTGGAGTGATGAGTCGATCAAACTGAGACACTGCGGCTCTCCATAAGGGCTAAACACACACACATATAGATATAGCAAACAATCATGATGGAAATACAATAGTGAAGGTTTTGTGCATGTGTGTACCTCAGTATAAGGGTTGTAGTGTATCGGGTTGAGTCCTGTGAAAGGCTGATACACACGTGCGGCTGAAACCTGCTGATTCCCTCCGGATAACAAGCGCTGCAGTTTCTCACACACAGATCGCACCTGCACCACCTACAACACACACACGCCATGAGATAATGCACCAGATTATACAGCAAAGACTGATAGGTGTGCGGCCCGACCTCCTCCAATCGCTGGCCGAGGCTCTGTAGCCCCTGTGGGCGGTGCTTCTCTCCGCTCCACGGATGAGGTGAGTAGCGTTTCCACAGCTGACCAGTCAGGTGTTCACAGGCCGCCACCCACTGCTCACAGACAGCCACGCCCCCTTTAAGCCCCTCCCTGACTGTGAAATAAGGATCCTCCCACAAGCGCAGCGCATTCAACTTCCTCTGTACAAACCTCCCGAGAGCTCCGCCTGTCAACACACACACATCAGGAACGTCATTAGTACTTATATACAATCTATTATCAAGTCAAGCATCATTATTACTTCTCAACGCTTTATGTGCACCTATGACATCCATGAGTCTGATCATGCGTGTCTCGGGGTAGGGGGCGTGCTCATTCTGCTTCCACACGTCATCTACCGTCTCACGTGTGCTCTCAATCAGGTCCAGTACCTCCACCAGACTGAAACTATCCAGATTACTGTATTCCTGAAACAAACACACGTCTTTGTTTTAAGCATTAAAAGTGCCTGATTATACAACAGCTTAAACTGACTGGATCTGATTTAAAGTTGACGTAAATAGCCAATGCATGGCTCCCTGTGCTATTGTTAACTATTAAAATGTTTCCGTTTAATATTATAAATATTAGATTAACTTTTTTTGGAATGTTGACTTGATAACTAACTTAAATAAAATGAGTTGAAATATGAATTGAAATATAAAAAAAGATCAAATTAAAGCTAAATAAAAATATTTTAAAACAATAATAAAAATGACAAAAATTTTAACACTTTAAATGAAATTTAAAATATGAATAAATGCCATAATAATATATAAATAATCCTGCAAAAACACGGTCACACACAGGATGTGTGTACAACTAGGCCTGTCACGATAATTACTTTCATTAGGCGATATATTGTCCCAGAAATAATTGCGATAAACTATATTATTGTCCTTATAATGCCTCTGAATATATAATCATAATATAGCCATAATAATGCAAATAGGCATACACACTTTCAAATGACAGCAAATTTTACATTTTCAAGAATGTGCTGTAATTGAAGTGTGAAACATTAAATATCTTGAATAAATAATAAATAAACCTATGCTAACAAAAAACATGTACCACTTTAACACAGCAGATAAGATGACAGTAAAACGTTAGTGATGTCATTATTTTTATGTACACATAATGGGCAATATATCATGTCACCCAAAATGATCACGGTCATGTCCAAATATCGATATATTGATTATCGTGACTAGGGTTGGGTACAGTTCACATTTTAACCCCGGTACCCAACGGTACCTTTTTTCTGTACTTTAGGGATGTTTCCCTTCAATAACTGTAAATAAACTGTAAGTCATTTATAGAAGTGTAACTGACATTATGCCAGAGCTGCCTGCTCGCTGTCTGCCATTGTCTGTGATGTTTGTTCACTGTAATATTTACCAATAAAAGATTCATTTTAATCAAATGAAGACATTCATTTTATTTATCTTTTAATTTAATTAAACTTTTTTATGTCAAACAAGGTGCTGCACAACTGAGCTTTATACTGTTCAAATTAAAACATGAAGAAAATTTGTAATTTATTACTTACAAAATTAAGTTTTGATAATTTATTATTATCACATTAGTGTTAGTATTATTATTTCATTGAGACGTATCTAAATTCTACTGTACAACAGTAATGTATTTGTCAAGTTAAACAGAACTTGTTTTCAGTTTGTGCTTGTTTTTGTGACATATCAGGACACAAATGTGTATAATGACACGGGTATTACAGAAGAGGGTGACTTATGAGGAATTAACCCATGTCCCCACTTTTCAAAAGGCTTTTAAATCACACAGGATGCGTTTTTTTGAGTAAGTAAAAATGCAGAATGTTTCCTGTGATAGGTAGGTTTAGGGGTGTGTGTGTGTGAGATGGGTAGGTTTAGGGGCAGTGTGTGTGTGTGTGTGTGTGTGTGTGTGTGTGTGTGTGTGTGTGTGTGTGTGTGATGGGTAGGTTTAGGGGCAGGGGCAGTGTGTGTGTGTGTGTGTGTGTGTGTGTGTGTGTGTGTGTGTGTGTGATGGGTAGGTTTATGGGCAGGGGCAGTGTGTGTGTGTGTGTGTGTGTGAGATGGGTAGGTTTAGGGGCAGGGGCAGTGTGTGTGTGTGTGTGTGTTGGTTAGGTTTAGGGCAGTGTGTGTGTGTGTGTGTGTGTGTGTGTGTGTGTGTGTGTGTGTGTGTGTGTGTGTGTGTGTGTGTGTGTGTGTGTGTGTGTGTGTGTGTGTGATGTGGTGTAGGTTTAGGGGCAGTGTGTGTGTGTGTGTGTGTGTGTGTGCGTGTGTGCGTGTGTGTGTGTGTGTGTGTGTGTGTGTGTGTGTTTGTGTGTGATGGGTAAGTTTAGGGGCAGTGTAGGGGGATAGAAAATACCGTTTGCACAGTATAAAAACCATTACGCCTATGGAATGTCCTCACATTGTTTGTTAGAGATGGGTAGGTGTAGGGGCAGTGTGTGTGTGTGTGTTTATGATATGACGGTAGTTTTTCTCAAATGAAATGGTGAAATGCTCATAAAGTGGCTCTGGAGATGAAGTTCATGCGTTCATGTCCTCATATGAGACGGCAGAGATAGAAACACGCGACTGTCACACGTGATTCTGAGTGAGTGTGTGCGTTTGCATGTGAGAGAGAAAGAGAGAGGTAAATTAAACAGAGCGTCTGCGCGATTCATTTGCACAGAGACACGCAGTATTCTTATTTAAAGTCTTTTTGCTTTTTAATATTCACAGACAGGTCTATAACACCAGATGCGTTCTCAGGTACTGACTGATTTAATGTGAATCGATACTCGGTAGTAACGACATAATTCGGTCGGTGCCTTTAAAAGTATAGAGGTCGGTACTGTGCACACGAGCATGAAAACTCTTAATGTGTGTGTGTGTGTGTACCTTCTCAATGGTGGTGAAGAGCTCAGAGAAGTGTGCCGCCCGCTCTCTCTCACTGCTCTGCTGTCCAGAGCGACTGACATCGGCCCAGAAGCAGAACTCATCCAGAGGGCTCGTGATACCTGCACGCATCAGCACATGGACTTTATTCGCACTGGAATTTTAAATCTATAAAAACGCAAGATGAGAGAACTCACTCAACACATCTGACTCCGAATGACTCCGTTTCCCAGAATCCTTCGGTGCTGAGTGTCTAAGCACAGAGCCCAGCCCGACCTCCAGATCTGTGAGCAGAGACTGAAGCTTTGAGTCGAACGACTGACTCCATTTATCATCCTGCAGAGAGCAGAAAACACACACGTTATAAACCCAAGAGCACACACACACACACACGTCCCATGAGTCTGACCTGCAGCAGGACGGGGCCGTAGACCTGTCGCAGGGCCTGGTACAGAGTGCTGATGGGAGACTCCAGCATGGAGGACACCAGGACGGATCGGTGCAGGTTGTCCTCTGACACCACACACGGATGAGGTTTGAAGAACACCAGAACCCTGCCGTCGCCGTCCATACTCTCCAGCTACACAAACACAACATCAGATTCATCCTTTGCTTTTCTGGGAATGTCTGGTAGCTGAATGTAGAGCTGGGTGGTTCACTTCGATATCGCAAATATAAAATAATACTAATTACTGTGAATATTAATGCATGTTTTATTCGGCAATTAAGTCTCCTAAAGATCATATAGGCTTCAGCTCCTTCCCATCTTTTAGTCATCGCTATTTAGCGTGTTCCTCAGTCCGCAGCGCCAGCATCAGAACAAGGCGTGTGCATTTATTGATAAGATAGTTATGATATCTGCCTCTGTGCAGTTCTTTGTCATAAATGCAGTTTACATAATGTGAAGCGGGAGCAATGCGAGACGGTTTCAAACCTGAAAACACCACAGCCGGTTTCCTCCAGAGAAAGTGGAACGACATAATTTAGAAAATTATTCATTTGAACATTTAATTTTTAAAACAAAACATATTATTGTGGACGTGGCATTAGATTAACATCATGCACAGGAATGATTAAAGACACAATCACACTGTAGAAATGGTTTGTTTGTTTAATTTAAAGTAATCTGTTACTTTATTGCAGTGCTCAGTCAATGCACTCTTTTAAACCGCTTCTCAGAGAATGGCAGAGACAGAGAAACATGTTATTATTACAACCTACTAAATAATGGGCAGCTGATTGTGAATTTGTGACATTCACAGCCTTAGGCCCCAATCAGATAGAGCGTGTTTTTCAGGTTTGAAAGGCGCAAGTTGTTTTTTTTTATGTTGCTAGGCAACAACCAAATCAGCTGTCCTGTCAGTCTAATCAAGGTAACCGTCACCACAATGGAAGGCCCGCCTCTCCATTCATTCGATTGAACAATGGAAAAAAATTTGCAAATGACGTCGGGCGCTTTTCTGCTCAGAATTTTTTTTTTTCAATCTTCAGGCGTCCACAGCGCTCCTCCAAAAATGCGAGGCATCTGGGGAAAAATGGGCAAGCGTAAGGATTTGAGCGAGTTTTGCCAGATTGTGATGGCTAGACGACTGGGTCAGAGTATCTCCAAAACTGCAGCTCTTGTGGGGTGTTCCCAGTCTGAAGTGATCAGGATCTATCAAAAGTGCTCCAAGGAAGGAACAGTGGAGAACCGGCCACAGGGTCAGTGGCGGCTCAGGCTCATTGATGCACGTGTGGAGCGAAGGCTGGCCCGTGTGGTCCGATCAAACAGACGAGCTACTGGAGCTCAAACTGCTCAAGAAGTTAATGCTGGTTCTGATAGAAAGGTGTCAGAATACACAGAGCATCGCAGTTTGTATCTATCTATCTATCTATCTATTCTATCTATCTATCTATCTATCTATCTATGGCACGTGAGCATCAGAACTGGACCACGGGCAATGGAAGAAGGTGGCCTGGTCTGATGGATCACGTTTTCTTTTACATCACGTGGATGGCCGGGTGTGTGTCGTGGCTTACCTGGGAACACATGGCCCCAGGATGCATTATGGGAAGAAGGCGAGCCGGCGGAGGCGATGCTTTGGGCAATGTTCTGCTGGGAAACCTTGGGTCCTGCCATCCATGTGGATGTTACTGTGACACGCACCACCTACCTAAGCATTGTTGCAGACCATGTACAGCCTTTCATGGAAACGGTATTCCCTGGTGGCTGTGGCTCTTCCAGTAGGATAATGCTCCTGACACAAAGCACAAATGGTTCAGGAATGGTTTGAGGAGCACAATGAGTTTGAGGTGTTGACCTCCAAATTTCCCAGATCTCAATCCAGTCGAGGATCTGTGGGATGTGCTGAACAAACAAGTCCGATCCATGGAGGCCCCACCTCGCAACTCACAGGACTTAAAGGATCTGCTGCTAACATCTTGGTGCCACAGCACACCTTCAGGGGTCTAGTGGAGTCCATGCCTTGACGGGTCAGGGCTGTTTTGGCAGCAAAAGGGCGACCAACACAATATTAGGAAGGTGGTCACAGTGTTATGCATGATTGGTGTACAAACAATAGGCTATATTAAATAGTTTTTCAATCATACCCTCATTGGAAGCCTCTAATATTGAAATCCCAGAATCGCCCCTGGCTGCAACAATCTCAAATATGGGGAAATTATGTGTTTTATGAACATTCAAGCATGAAAACCTGTTCTAGTAGAGCCCAAAAACAACATCAAGACTTTGTAAAAGGGCATAATATGTAATCTTTAATCTAAGAGATAGTAATTATGCTTCTGTATGAACCTTGTTTGAGAAGTGCAGCTCGTCTCCGTGTCTGCTGACGGCCAGCAGAAACTCATTCCCATCATCTAGGAAGTTATCGAGGGGACGGTAGGAGAGGGACGCTGGTGTGTCCAGAGTGAAGTGGTTTCCCGCCGTGGTCAGGATGAAGAGTTTCCGAGGGTCGCCTGTCCCGGGCGGCATCTTACACCTGTTAACACAGCCATAAAACAAGTGATACACAACAGTTATTGAAGAAATCATAAAGTGAGGCTTCATATTTTCTCCCATTTAAAATTTAAATCTATGTAATAAAGCAGTGCTGCTTATGACAGCATAGAAAAGATGCATATATGACTGACAGACACCTGTCAATGTGAGTTCCTGTGATACTTATTTTATTTACAATTTAGCACAAAATGCAAAAAGCTTAATGGGTCTTATACATAAGCATTCATATTTAATACAGATTTCTGCAAACACATGGCGTATTTAAGCATTTGGAGTCATTTTTTCACGGATTTAACAAACTGACAGCTAAACACGTGACATTAGAAGATTATTTCGGTTTAATACATGTAAGTTAAGTTACTGTTGTCAACACAAGCGCGACAACCAAATGCACACGTATTACTTGTATAACGCAAAAATATACAAATATAAAGCCTGACGTATATCATGAGCACAATAAATAAAGGGAAACGAGCATCTTACGGTTTACTGAAGGCAGATTCCGACAGTTTGATCAGTTCTGCTGAGGGATTAGCACGCTAGGCTACGCTAACCACTATCTCTCACATGAAGTGAATTTACTCCTGCAAAATCAAATAAAGCGCTTCTGTTACACGGGAAGCAGAAGGTTTGTGGCACGCTTTGTGTTGGATTTTAAACGCATCGCCGACAGCAGATCCATGTCGTTTTGGGATGTGCAGGAGCAGCTTGAGGGAATGTTGTGGTGCTTTAGCGGTGAAGCTGGCGCGGTCTCCGTGGCAACTGCGCCATATTGTCACGTAACGGGTGTCGTGAATCCCCAGCGCGTACGTACGTAAAAGCGCGTACTAGATTTAATGTTAGGATTCAGGAGTAAAAAATACATTAATGCTTTGTTCTTTCTTGCTTTATGCATTATCTATCTATCTATCTATCTATCTATCTATCTATCTATCTATCTATCTATCTATCTATCTATCTATCTATCTATCTATCTATCTATCTATCTATCTATCTGTCTGTCTGTCTGTCTGTCTGTCTGTCTGTCTATCTATCTATCTATCTATCTATCTATCTATCTATCTATCTATCTATCTATCTATCTATCTATCTGTTTGTCTATCTATCTATCATCCATCAATCCATCTGTCCATCTATCTATCTCTGTCTATCCATCCATCCATCCATCTCTTGTCCATCTCTCCATCTATCTTTCTTTCATCCATCCATCTCTCCGTCCATCTATCATCTATGTATCTATCTATCATCCATCCATCCATCTATTTGTCTATCTATCATCTGTCCATCTGTCCGTCCTTCCATCCATCCATCCGTCCATCTATCTATCTCTGTCTGTCTATCCATCCATCCATCCATCCATCTCTTGTCCATCTCTCCATCTATCTATCTATCATCTATCCATCTCTCCGTCCATCTATCATCTATATATCTATCTATCTATCATCCATCCATCCATCTGTCCATCCATCCATCTATTTGTCTATCTATCATCTGTCCATCCGTCCGTCCTTCCATGCATCCATACATCCGTCCATCTATCTATCTCTGTCTATCCATCCATCCATCCATCCATCCATCTCTTGTCCATCTCTCCATCTATCTATCATCCATCCATCTCTCCGTCCATCTATCTATCTATCTATCTATCTATCTATCTATCTATCTATCTATCTATCTATCTATCTATCTATCTATCTATCTATCTATATCAATCATCCATCCATCCATCCATCCATCTGTCTGTCTATCTATCATCTGTCCATCCATCCATCCATCTGTCTGTCTATCTATCATCTGTCCATCCATCCATCCGTCTGTCTGTCTGTCTATCTATCTATCATCTGTCTATCCATCCATCCGTCCATCCATCCATCTGTCTGTCTATCTATCATCTATCCATCCATCCGTCCATCCATCCATCTGTCTGTCTATCTATCATCTGTCCATCCATCCATCCGTCCATCTGTCTGTCTATCTATCATCTGTCCATCCATCCATCCGTCCATCCATCCATCTGTCTGTCTATCTATCATCTGTCCATCCATCCATCCGTCCATCCATCCATCTGTCTGTCTATCTACCATCTGTCTATCCATCCATCTGTCTGTCTATCTATCATCTGTCTATCCATCCATCTGTCCATCCATCCATCTGTCTGTCTATCTATCATCTGTCTATCCATCCATCCGCCCATCCATCTGTCTGTCTATCTATCATCTGACCATCCATCCATCCATCCGCCTGTCTGTCTATCAATCATCTGTCTATCCATCCATCCGTCCATCCATCCATCTGTCTGTCTATCTATCATCTGTCCATCCATCCGTCCATCCATCCATCCATCCATCCATCCATCTGTCTGTCTATCTATCATCTGTCTATCCATCCATCCGTCCATCCATCTGTCTGTCTATCTATCATCTGTCCATCCATCCGTCCATCCATCCATCTGTCTGTCTATCTATCATCTGTCTATCCATCCATCCGTCCATCCATCCATCTGTCTGTCTATCTATCATCTGTCCATCCATCCGTCCATCCATCCATCCGTCCATCCATCCATCTGTCTGTCTATCTATCATCTGTCTATCCATCCATCCGTCCATCCATCCATCTGTCTGTCTATCTATCATCTGTCCATCCATCTCCATCCATCCATCTGTCTGTCTATCTATCATCTGTCTATCCATCCATCCGTCCATCCATCCATCTGTCTGTCTATCTATCATCTGTCCATCCATCCGTCCATCCATCCATCCGTCCATCCATCCATCTGTCTGTCTATCTATCATCTGTCCATCCATCCGTCCATCCATCCATCTCCATCCATCCATCTGTCTGTCTATCTATCATCTGTCTATCCATCCGTCCATCCATCCATCTGTCTGTCTATCTATCATCTGTCTATCCATCCATCCGTCCATCCATCTGTCTGTCTATCTATCATCTGTCCATCCATCCGTCCATCCATCCATCTGTCTGTCTATCTATCATCTGTCTATCCATCCATCCGTCCATCCATGCATCTGTCTGTCTATCTATCATCTGTCCATCCATCCATCCATCCGTCCATCCATCCATCCGTCCATCCATCCATCTGTCTGTCTATCTATCATCTGTCCATCCATTCATCGGTCCATCCATCCATCCGTCCATCCATCCATCTGTCTGTCTATCTATCATCTGTCCATCCATTCATCGGTCCATCCATCCATCCGTCCATCCATCCATCTGTCTGTCTATCTATCATCTGTCCATCCATCCGTCCATCCATCCATCCGTCCATCCATCCATCTGTCTGTCTATCTATCATCTGTCCATCCATCCGTCCATCCATCCATCCGTCCATCCATCCATCTGTCTGTCTATCTATCATCTGTCCATCCATCCGTCCATCCATCCATCCATCCGTCCATCCATCCATCTGTCTATCTATCATCTGTCCATCCATCCGTCCATCCATCCATCTGTCTGTCTATCTATCATCTGTCCATCCATCCGTCCATCCATCCATCCGTCCATCCATCCATCCATCTGTCTGTCTATCTATCATATGTCCATCCATCCATCCGTCCATCCATCCATCCGTCCATCCATCCATCTGTCTGTCTATCTATCATCTGTCCATCCATCCATCCATCTGACTGTCTATCTATCATCTGTCTATCCATCCATCCGTCCATCCATCCATCTGTCTGTCTATCTATCATCTGTCTATCCATCCATCCGTCCATCCATCCATCTGTCTGTCTATCTATCATCTGTCCATCCATCCGTCCATCCATCCATCCGTCCATCCATCCATCTGTCTGTCTATCTATCATCTGTCCATCCATCCGTCCATCCATCCATCCGTCCATCCATCCATCTGTCTATCTATCATCTGTCCATCCATCCGTCAATCCATCAATCCATCCTTCCATCTCTTGTCCATCTATCAGACATTAGTTATATTTTCAGCGTAGGTTAGAAGTGTTTGAGGTGAATCAGAAGATCTTGTTTTTGTTTTTTCAGTCTGTATTTGAGAGTATGGAAGTTATGAAGGTATGGTATCACTGCTTGGTATGGGAATCTGACTGTTCAATTAAAATCAAAATTAGTACGACTAGTACACAATGCACAAAAAATTATAGGGCTGGAGGATAAACAAACCATACAAGAGCTGTACGAGGCATCTATTTTTGAACAAGCTAAAATAATTGTTGCTGATGAACAAATTACATATGAATTTTTATTTGTTACCATTGAGGAGACCATTTACAAAAATTATTTTGTGCCAACTGCGTCCAAAACCTTAAATAGAGAATCTTATGTCTGAGATATATGCTGTATTTCATATATTAGAATGTAGGCTTTTTATGTATGTATGCGTCGTATTTTATACTGGCCGTGTCATGATGTCAAAGACAAACTTCCCAGGAATGGGACAATAAAGTATATTCTATGCTATCTCTACATCTATCTCTCCATATATCTATCACTCTATCTATCTATCTATCTATCTATCTATCTATCTATCTATCTATCTATCTATCTATCTATCTATCTATCTATCTATCTATCTATCACTCTATCTATCTATCTATCTATCTATCTATCTATCTATCTATCTATCTATCTATCTATCTATCTATCTATCTATCTATCTATCTATCTATCTATCTATCTATATCCTACTGAGAAATGTTCAGAAGCTTCTGATCAGTTTATTTATCATATCAGTTTTTGTGATTTGGCTTGCCTGTCAATCATTAGCAGATTAAGTCAAGTCTGTATTAGAGAAGAACATGAATTCTGATTAATCCCACATCAACAGCCCTCGAGTCCTCGAGCCGTGTCGACTCTGTCCCTGCGAGAGAGAAATAAAAACAGCACTGATGTGTGTGTGTGTGTGAGAGAGAGAGAGAGAGAGAGAGAGAGAGAGAGAGAGATGGAGGAAAAGCTGCATTAATGGGCTTATTGTAATATGGGAAAATACCTCAGAGACACACAAACCCAAGAACAGCTGCAGCGCGCTGGAAACTGTGATTGTTGAGGGGCAGTAATTCCCAGTATAACAGTCGTATTTGACCTCAGACAAGCCCTCCATAATAATGCGAGGATGTGTGTGTGTGTGTGTGTGTGTGTGTGTGTGTGTGTGTGTGTGTGTGTGTGTGTGTGTGTGTGTGTGTGTGTGTGTGTGTGTGTGTGTGTGTGTGTGTGTTTTTTGTGTGTTTCAGCACAGCTGCAGGGCTCACAACCTCCAGTCTGAGTGCACAGGAATTAAGACTCCAGGAAAGAGCCAAATGGACGTAAAATAAAGCACAATCACCCCACCGGGGAAAACACACACACACTTTCAACACCACACATTCCACAGATCCGGACAAGCGCAGCGGAGGAGTTGGCTGACAGGCTGGGAGTTTTTACCGGAGAGGGGAAATGTCAGCCATAGTGTTGTAACGTTACGGTTCCTGTGAGTTAGTGGCCGCAGGAGTACTGAACACACTCCAAAACACACACACACACACACACACACACACACACACACACACACACACACACACACACACACACTACACAACCGCAACCACAGCTAATCTAGTCAACTAACAACCTCAACCCACTTTATAAATCTGTTTCCAGGAATAAGACTCGCAATTTAATGAAATTATTAAGAGAACAAGCAGCTAATAATCATCAAGACAAAATACCCTCAGAAAAAACACACATGCAGACATATATCCAGATTCATACTCATTGGCAAGATACTTCCAGGAATACTCTAGCATTACCGTGGTACTGTACAAGTCCAAAAAACATGGAATTGCCATTATATCATGTCTAAAACAAAAGTATTGCCAGAGTAGTTTTTGGTACTTTCTTGTTAGAACTTAATGACCTAATATATAAAACAATACATTTAAAATCAAAGAGAGAGCATTGTAAATACATATTCAACTCACTGAAATATAAGTTACAGTAACAGAAAGAGGTAAAGGAAATTCTAATCTGATGGAAAATATATCAGGAAAAATAAAAAACTTGAGGTGGTGCCAAACAATGAGAACTGCTGTTGGACCGGACAGAGTAACAGCAGGTGGCGCTGTTGCAATATCCACTGTGATCATACTGATTTCAACCAGGGTGGTTTTAGTTAACAAAAAGTAAAAGTAGGTTTTGTCTTTAAAAATAACACTTTAGTGTTTAAAAAAAACTTTAAAACACTAAAATTTAAAAATAAATAAATAATAATAATAATGTAACAATTCAAAATATTAATAAATACTATTACAGTATATACAGTGGGTAGGAAAGTATTCAGACCCCTTTAAATTTTTCTCTCTTTGTTATATTGCAGCCTCATCCAAGTTCATTTGTTTTCTCATTAATGTACACACAGAACCCACACCACAGAACATTTTTGCAGATTTCATAAAAAAGAAAAACTGAAATATCACATGGTCCTCAGTATTCAGAGCCTTTGCTGTGACACTCATATATTTAACTCAGGTGCTGTCCATTTCTTCTGATCATCCTTGAGATGGTTCTATTCAATTCTATTCAATTCACATTTATTTGTATAGCGCTTTTCACAATACATATCGTTTCAAAGCAGCTTCACAGAAAAAGCATATGACTACATTGCAATTTAAAGTGATTTGTCCACATTATGCATTTCAGAAATGTTCAAAAGACACAGATCAGCTAACAATGTATTTATCAGTGTAATAATGAATTAAATTAGGGCACAATGAAGTAAAATAGGAATACATTCT
Source organism: Gobiocypris rarus (assembly GCA_023029165.1). Lineage (NCBI taxonomy): Eukaryota > Metazoa > Chordata > Actinopteri > Cypriniformes > Gobionidae > Gobiocypris > Gobiocypris rarus. The sequence continues at coordinate 45,532,020 of CM040911.1, forward strand.
ACACCTTCATTTGAGTCCAGCTGTGTTTGATTATACTGATTGGACTTGATTAGGAAAGCCACACACCTGTCTATATAAGACCTTACAGCTCACAGTGCATGTCAGAGCAAATGAGAATCATGAGGTCAAAGGAACTGCCTGAAGAGCTCAGAGACTGAATTGTGGCAAGGCTGATCTGGCCAAGGTTACAAAATAATGTAAGGTTCTGCATTTAAGGTTCCTAAGAGCACAGTGGCCTCCATAATCCTTAAATGGGAGACGTTTGGGACGACCAGAACCCTTCCTAGAGCTGGCCGTCCGGCCAAACTGAGTTATCGTGGGAGAAGAGCCTTGGTGAGAGAGGTAAAGAAGAACCCAGAGATCACTGTGGCTGAGCTCCAGAGATGCAGTCAGAGATGGGAGAAAGCTCTAGGAAGTCAACCATCACTGCAGCCCTCCACCAGTCGGGGCTTTATGGCAGAGTGGCCCGACAGAAGCCTCTCCTCAGTGCAAGAAACATGAAAGCCTGCATGGAGTTTGCTAAAAAACACCTGAAGGACTCCAAGATGGTGAGAAATAAGATTCTCTGGTGTGATGAGACCAAGAAAGAACTTTCTGGCCTTAATTCTAAGCGGTGTGTGTGGAGAAAACCAGGCACTGCTCATCACCTGTCCAATACAGTCCCAACAGTGAAGCATGGTGGTGGCAGCATCATGCTGTGGGGGTGTTTTTCAGCTGCAGGGACAGGACGACTGGTTGCAATCGAGGGAAAGATGAATGCGTCCAAGTACAGGGATATCCTGAAGGAAAACCTTCTCCAGAGTGCTCAAGACCTCTGTTGATCTGAAAATTCAGCTTTGTCCCGTTATGATTGAATCACAGGACCGGATACCAGTTGCCTTGTCAAAAACTCTTTATTGCCATATGTATCAGGCATAGGAGAGAAACTTGTTGTCTTCGTGCCAGCTGTATATGTTTCTCTGAGGCAGTGCATCAACGGTGAACATTTTATACACTGACTAAAGGATTTGTAATTCCTTATAAGGTAAAGAAACATGTTGGTTTGTTTAAAATAGAATGTATACTTCATGCTTACATCAGTTGATATATATCCCAAAACAAATACATCAGCGGAAAATATAAGCCTGTTTACATCAGTGATATACATGTATGCACATTCCTGCATGGACACGCATTCTTTGTAGGACCAAAAGTATCTCCCTGTGTCCTTCTCCCTGCCATATGACAGTAATATGTCATGCAACTTCAGCTCATGCAGTATATATAACTTTCTCATGCACTTAGACTTCACAAATACATTATAGATTCAATTATAAATATAAACAATATTAAAATAACACATTTCTGATCTACAACCTCAGACTGGGCCGAAGGTTCACCTTCCTACAAGACAATGACCGCAAGCACACAGCTAAAATAACGAAGGAGTGGCTTCACAACAACTCTGTGACTGTTCTTGAATGGCCCGGCCAGAGCCTGACTTAAACCCAATTGAGCATCTCTGGAGAGACCTGAAAATGGCTGTCCACCTCGTTTACCATCCAACCTGACAGAACTGGAGAGGATCTGCAAGGAGGAATGGCAGAGGATCCCCAAATCCAGGTGTGAAAAACTTGTTGCATCTTTCCCAAAAAGACTCATGGCTGTATTAGATCAAAAGGTGCTTCTACTAAATACTGAGCAAAGGGTCTGAATACTTAGGTTTCAGTTTTTCTTTTTTAATAAATCTGCAAATATTTAAACAATTCTGTTTTTCTGTCAATATGGAGTGCTGTGTGTACATGAATGAGAAAAAATGAACAATTTTAGCAAATGGCTGCAATATAACAAAGAGTGAGAAATTTAAGGGGGTCTGAATACTTTCCGTACCCACTGTAAATAATACCAAAATAAAATCAAACTTGAGACTGCAACCAGAACATAATCAAGGGTGTAAGACTCATTTTAATAAAACTGAAATATCATGAAAGGAAAGTGCCAACTTTAAGTTATATCAAGAATCTTCATAGTTGTTGATTAGCAAATAAAATAATTCCAATTCCAGTTTGTAAAGATAAGCAAATATTGTGTTTACAGTAATACAATGGAAGCCTATGGGGCAAAGGGACTGCATTTATATAGCGCTTTCAACAGACCTATGGCCATCCAAAGCGCTTTACATGTTGCCTTACATTCACCCATTCATACACCGACAGCGGTGTCAGCCATGCAAGCAACCGAGGTTTGGTGCCTTGCTCACCCACATAGCAAATGTTTTCTGGCCCAGATCCGGGCCACATGATAATTTTTCCTTTGGCCCAAGTACCGCAAAGAATGACGGCCCAGAAGCACCCTAGAACTGGATTAAAGACAAGGTTCACACATGGGCCATAACCGGCCCGAATCTCAGCCAGTTAATCACCCTTAACTGCCCGGATCTCAGCCAGTTAATCACCCTTAACTGGCCCGGAACTGGGCTAAAAATGGTTTTATTATTGGTACCAATTCTTATAGACACCTCGACACTTGGTCAGTTGGAAGCGGGGATTGAACCACCAACCTTCCGGTTTGTAGCCAACCTACATGAACCACTGACTGAGCCACTGCCACCCCAGGACAAGTCCAGGATAAATGTTAAAGTCCCACTTAAGTCCCTTGAAACACGCAGCATAGACTGTTGAGCACGAAAAAGTTGCAGTTTCCTCCTAATCTCCTCCATATCACTTTAAAATATCATTCTGTGTATAATTCAAATGAATCCGATACTGACCCAGGATCTGAGTAACTCAAAAACTACCCAAATACTGGGTTGTTACGTCTGACCCAGGATCTGAGTAACACTAAAACTACCCAAACGCTGGGTTGTTACACCTGACCCAAGATCTGTGTAACACAAAAACTACCCAAACGCTGGGTTGTTACGCCTGACCCAGGATCTGCGTAACACAAAAACTACCCAAACACTGGGTTGTTACACCTGACCCAAGATCTGTAACACAAAAACTACCCAAACACTGGGTTATTCGCCTGACCCAAGATCTGTGTAACACAAAACAACCCAAACACTGGGTTGTTACGCCTGACCCAGGATCTGAGTAACACAAAAACTACCCAAACGCTGGGTTGTTACGTCTGACCCAGGATCTGAGTAACACAAAAACTACCCAAACGCTGGGTTGTTACGTCTGACCCAGGATCTGTGTAACACAAAAACTACCCAAACACTGGGTTGTTACGCCTGACCCAGGATCTGAGTAACACAAAAACTACCCAAACACTGGGTTGTTACGTCTGACCCAGGATCTGCGTAACACAAAAACTACCCAAACACTGGGTTGTTACGTCTGACCCAGGATCTGTAACACAAAAACTACCCAAACACTGGGTTATTCGTCTGACCCAGGATCTGTGTAACACAAAAACTACCCTAACACTGGGTTGTTACGTCTGACCCAGGATCTGTGTAACACAAAAACTACCCAAACACTGGGTTGTTACGTCTGACCCAGGATCTGCGTAACACAAAAACTACCCAAACACTGGGTTGTTACGTCTGACCCAGGATCTGTGTAACACAAAAACTACCCAAACACTGGGTTGTTACGTCTGACCCAGGATCTGTGTAACACAAAAACTACCCAAACACTGGGTTGTTACGTCTGACCCAGGATCTGTGTAACACAAAAACTACCCAAACACTGGGTTGTTATGTCTGACCCAGGATCTGTGTAACACTAAAACTACCCAAACACTGGGTTGTTACGTCTGACCCAGGATCTGCGTAACACAAAAACTACCCAAACGCTGGGTTGTTACGTCTGACCCAGGATCTGCGTAACTCAAAAACTACCCAAACACTGGGTTGTTATGTCTGACCCAGGATCTGTGTAACACAAAAACTACCCAAAGTAGTGCTACCGATATAGACGTTATTTGCAGCTCAAACACACATTTTTTGTGGGGAAGAACTTCACCTTTCTGCTTTCAAACCCGTAGACTTCCACTGTAAGTGCATTAATGTAAATGTGATTTATGTTTCTTTTTATAAAGCAAGTCCAGATTGTTGTCTGTAGCCAGAAGAGCAGAGAACAGTCGCTCTTTGTTGGTTTGTATAGTCTCCCTCGTAATGAGTGTTTACAGCTTGTTTCATATTTCTGTAACAAACCATAAAAGCCTCCACAAAACTCCTCATAAAGTTCCAGCGAACGCTCATTCTCCCCCCCGAGTGCGGAGTAGCTTTTACCTGCCGACGTATTTTTATATTTTCCCAGGATTTAAACATGTTTGCTTCAATCAAACCAGATGGATGTGTCCGACTCTCAGCCAGGCTAAACACGAGAAGCGATCGCGGCCAACTCTCTGTGAGTGATGGATGCTGGAGTGTGTGTGTGTGTGTGTGTGTGTGTGTGTGTGTGTGTGTGGAGGAGATCAGCCGTGTGTTTACCGTATCTGACTGAGATCAGAGCTGTGTGTGTTTCATAGACCTTAATGTTTAAATAAACTCACACACACACACGTTGTAATTCACGGTATATCATCGCTTGGTCTTTTTCCTGTAATGCCTCTCCACTCCTCCCTCTCTGTTACACATCCCATTTTTCCTTCTCCCTCCCCCCTTCATTAATCATGCTGTCGTCCGTGTGTTCTTTTAGTGTTTACATTAAACAGGACTATCACGGCAGGCCCGCGAGACGCCGGAGGAATTTAACCCTTCACACGCACGCACACACCTTCAGACACTCGTTACCCAGAGACCTTAGCGTACACACACACACACACACACACACACACACACACAACACACAACACACACACACACAACACACACACACACACACACACACACACACACACACACACACACACACACACACACACAACACAGAACCCTATACCCTTAAATTGGGCAATTTGTAGTGGTGTCCGAAACCACAGTGGACGTTATCGAGTGCACTAATTCAATCCCACAATGCACTGCAATAACGAGTGTGCACACTCAACGGGTGTCTAAATTGGCTCACACGTTTTTTTATACACTCCTTCACGTATTAGTGGACTAACAGGAATAATGATTGAGGGAGATTCCCCCCTCAATTTGTAGGGGAAAAAACGCAAAACAATACAAAATGACGTCTTCAAGTAGTGAGGATGATTCTTCTTCGAGAAAAAGAAAGAGGAACTATTGGTCCATCCACTCCTGCGATCGCTTAGAGAGGAAGGAGAGTTCCACCTCCTTATCAAGGAGCTGCGGGATGATCCAGACCGAGTCAAAGTTTACTTTAGAATGTCAGCCGCTCAGTTTGATGCTTTGCTAGCGATACTGGAGCCACATATTAAAAAGAAGACCATCAATTTCTGTAAATCAATTGATCCTGAACAGAGACTGGCGGTATGTCTATGGATCCACATGCACAAACACACAACAGTCATGCGCACACTAAATATATCAAACACACACACACACACACACACACACACACACACACACACACACACACACACACACACACACACACTGCCCCTGCCCCTAAACCTACCCATCACAGACACACACACACACACACACTGCCCCTAAACCTACCCATCACACACACACACACACACACACTGCCCCTGCCCCTAAACCTACACACACACCACACACACACATTCAATCACTCACACACACATACACACACACACACTGCCCCTGCCCCTAAACCTACCCATCACACACACACTGCCCCTGCCCCTAAACTTACCCATCACACACACACACACTCACACACACACACACACACACACACCTGCCCCTAAACCTACCCATCACACACACACACACACACACACACACTGCCTGCCCTAACACACACACACACACACACACACACACACACACACACACACACACACACACACACACACACACACACACACACACACACACACTACCCACACAGGAGACTGCTCAGTTTACTTTCTGTGTAAAAACCTCATCCTGTGTGATTTATAAGCATTTTGAAAAGTGAGGACATGGGGAACGTCCTCATATTTCACCCTCTTTTTGTAATACCTGTGTCATACCCATGTCATTATACACATTTGTGTCCTGATATTTCACAAAACATGCCCCACACACACACACACACAGTTTACACACACACAATACAATCGGTGGCTCTGAGTTGTCAAAACGTCTCTCAAAATGTGTTTTATGGATGCGAAAAAATGCAGAAAATCAAACTTTTTTTTTGCCAGATGAAAGTTTCGGAGGCAGTGTGCAAGCATGATTGACATAGCGTGAGGTCAAATTTATTTCAATTTCACATGCGACTCAGTGTGCAAAGGCCTTTACGCTCAAAATACTTATTTGGTTTGAGTTGGACAAACTTAATTAAACTAATTTCCTTTAATTTAGACCAACTTAAATTTAACTGGGCTGGGATTTTTGATTTCCCAGCATACTTTGCCCATGGAGAGTAAATGCTCAAATTAAGTGTTTTTTTGTGTGCAAGATTAATGGTAGGGGAGATTTAGTAGTGATTAATGTTCAGTGATGCTAATTTATAGCCTGGTTTCATTAACACAGAGAGTCTGGCCACTCTCCACTGACAAGCGTTCACTTCCTTGAAGTTTAAATCTATTGGATCTGCCCAGAGCCACTCTGGATCTGCCATAACAGCTAACGTTTGGTCATGACGTATGTCATGTCTACATATCAAACTAGCGCATTTTTGAGTTCTGACCAGAGGTGGACAAAGTACTCAACTCTATTCAGTCAGTGATGCTCCATCTGACATGCTAGAATACGACTACCATAAGCTCATTTCAATACTTGTATAAAAGTTACAAAGCCCTTTACAAAGCTGCTGTCACTTTAAGGCTGAATGCACGGATCCAA
>CM040911.1:45543878-45546378 GCA_023029165.1 Gobiocypris rarus
GAGACTTGGAAGTAAACGCCCACGGCTGGGATTGGATAAGATTTGCATATTTAAAAGATTCTCTCACAGGTCTCTCAAACCATATTTATCAAACAAACACAATGATTTATCTCTCATCCGCCCGTGATTGATTGGAATTTTTTTTTTTATTACTTGGCCCACCCAATCAGTGGATATAAGCGCGAACCACACACATGCGCACGGGCACGTGCTCTTCAAATATCAAGTCAAGAGAGTGAATGACTTAGATCAAGAAATGAATGTTATTTCACTATTAAAAACTCACCGGACGTTGGGCTTTGCGAGCCCTGGCCCATACATATCAGAGTCTGATTCCAAATCGCAATGAACCAACAAATAAAGGATTCTCCAGCCTGTGACAGCGTGCTACGTTCTGCTAGACACGTACACATAATCAATACAATATGTAACAATGCAATACTATCACATATACACTCACCTAAAGGATTATTAGGAACACCTGTTCAATTTCTCATTAATGCAATTATTTAATCAACCAATCACATGGCAGTTGCGTCAGTGCATTGAGGGGTGTGGTCCTGGTCAAGACAATCTCCTGAACTCCAAACTGAATGTCAGAATGGGAAAGAAAGGGGATTTAAGCAATTTTGAGCGTGGCATGGTTGTTAGTGCTGGACGGGCCGGTCTGAGTATTTCACAATCTGCTCAGTTACTGGGATTTTCACACAACCATTTCTAGGGTTTACAAAGAATGGTGTGAAAAGGAAAAACATCCAGTATCGGCAGTCCTGTGGGAGAAAATGCCTTGTTGATGCTAGAGGTCAGAGGAGAATGGGCCGACTGATTCAAGCTGATAGAAGAGCAACTTTGACTGAAATAACCACTCGTTACAACCGAGGTATGCAGCAAAGCATTTGTGAAGCCACAACACACACAACCTTGAGGCGGATGGGCTACAACAGCAGAAGACCCCACGGATACCACTCATCTCCACTACAAATAGGAAAAAGAGGCTACAATTTGCACCAGCTCACCAAAATTGGACAGTTGAAGACTGGAAAAATGTTGCCTGGTCTGATGAGTCTCGATTTCTGTTGAGACATTCAGATGGTAGAGTCAGAATTTGGCGTAAACAGAATGAGAACATGGATCCATCATGCCTTGTTACCACTGTGCAGGCTGGTGGTGGTGGTGTAATGGTGTGGGGATGTTTTCACTGTGCAGGCTGGTGGTGGTGGTGTAATGGTGTGGGGATGTTTTCTTGGCACACTTTAGGCCCCTTAGTGCCAATTGGGCATTGTTTAAATGCCATGGCCTACCTGAGCATTGTTTCTGACCATGTCCATCCCTTTATGACCACCATGTACCCATCCTCTGATGGCTACTTCCAGCAGGATAATGCACCATGTCACAAAGCTCCAATCATTTCAAATTGGTTTCTTGAACATGACAATGAGTTGACTGTACTAAAATGGCCCCCACAGTCACCAGATCTCAACCCAATAGAGCATCTTTGGGATGTGGTGGAACGGGAGCTTCGTGCCCTGGATGTGCATCCCACAAATCTCCATCAACTGCAAGATGCTATCCTATCAATATGGGCCAACATTTCTAAAGAATGCTTTCAGCACCTTGTTGAATCAATGCCACGTAGAATTAAGGCAGTTCTGAAGGCGAAAGGGGGTCAAACACAGTATTAGTATGTGTTCCTAATAATCCTTTAGGTGAGTGTAAAAACATGTTTTACTCACATAAGTGTGTTGCACCATTCCTGTCGGATCAAATAAAGAAGCCACAACACTGTTTTAATCTCAATCTGTCTGCGAATCCAGTCTAGACCTGTGTCTTGTTTACAAACGATTCCGCAGTGAAATGAAGCAACAGATGTGCAAAGACTTCCCCACGTGAGCTAGATATTCATTACCAATAAAGTTCAACCACTCATTTTCTAATATTAGAATCTGAAGGAAGCTTATGCAGCGACTGTGTGCTTCCACAACCAGGCACAGCGTAATATCTTGCTATCTTCGGCATGTTTATTGCTCTGTAGTGCGATTAGCTCCGTTTAGCAGAGTTTAGCTCCACGAGTCGGCGGGCGGGGCTACACGTTTATCTGTAGAGGCGGAGTTTCCCCCTCCAATGACATCATAGATTAGTATATATCTGAGAGCTGTCGTTTTCCACTCACACACACACACACACACACACACACACACATGCTTACAAAGAATATTCTTATATTACCATGACCTTTAATATATCAAAAGCTCAAGGGAAAGTTGATTTCTCAATTCATCACCCCTTTAACTTCCTGTCATAATTATGACTTTCTATATTATAATTTTGACGAACAGCAGCATGAACATTTATCTCATAATTTACTTTTTGTCAGTTTAGCATCAACTGAATTATGATTTCTTATATGTAGTAACAGCTAAACCTGTCTTTTTGTGCTCCGCAGAAGGCAGAAGGGGTTCGGGGTGAGTTATGACAGTCAGAATCATAAAGAACGCATTTC
>CM040911.1:45548878-45551378 GCA_023029165.1 Gobiocypris rarus
GCACTGGCATTAGCAGAAGAAGCTCAGATACAGGAGTGTTTTCATGCTTTGCTCACTACATCATTCCCAAACTTCTGTCTAATTCCAGTGTTTTCATCACTGCACTGTTATTCTAACGTGTGGAAAACAGCCAGGATACAGAAGAGATGTCTTCAAACTTTTGACTGGTAAAATAATAATATACCTCATGTTTTTCTTTCTCGTTCTCTCCAGGAGCAAATGAGACGGTGGCGAGTCAGACAGAGAGTGTGTGTGACGCTGTGCTTCTCCTCAGAAACTGCTTAAAAATCAGTCAGCCAATTCACTCACAAATTACTTCCATACCTCCTGTGTCACTACCTCGCATCACCTCCCGCTCGCTCTCTCCCGCTCTCTCTCTCTGGCTCCGCTTCAAATCCCAGGGATCTGGCCTGCTGGATGCACAATGAAATGAATCTGATTTGAAACGCTCTACAAAGGCAGCATAATTGATTACAATAGAGTTTGGCATTTACATGCTGATAAGGAAATTATGCAATACTCTAATAAGCATAATAAACAGAAAGCAGCCTGTTTTTTATTATTAAATATGTTTTTTTAGCATTGAACAAATTATTTGTCTTTTCTTCTGCGAAGCATGCATGTGACACTGCCTTCAATCTGACCAGGATAAGGGATCTTAGAAGGCAACACAATTATGCCGCCTACCTTCTGTAACAGCCTTCGCACCTGATGCAGATATGATGCTGTAAATGCTGTGTGTGTGTGTGTGTGTGTGTGTGTGTGTGTGTGTGTGTGTGTGTGTGTGTGTGTGTGTGTGTGTTGGGTAGGTTTAGGGGCAGTGTGTGTGTGTGTGTGTGTGTGTGTTGGGTAGGTTTAGGGGCAGTGTGTGTGTGTGTGTGTGTGTGTGTGTGTGTGTTTGTGTGAGTGAGTGAGTGAGTGAGTGAGTGAGTGAGTGTGTGTGTGTGTGTGTGATGGGTAGGTTTAGGGGCAGTGTGTGTGTGTGTGTGTGTGTGTGTGTGTGTGTGTGTGTGTGTGTGTGTGTGTGTGTTTGTGTGAGTGGTGAGTGGTGAGTGAGTGGTGTGAGTGAGTGAGTGAGTGAGTGTGAGTGAGTGAGTGAGTGTGTGTGTGAGTGTGTGTGTGATGGGTAGGTTTAGGGGCAGTGTGTGTGTGTGTGTGTGTGTGTGTGTGTGTTGGGTAGGTTTAGGGGCAGTGTGTGTGTGTGTGTGTGATGGGTAGGTTTAGGGGCAGTGTGTGTGTGTGTGTGTGTGTGTGTGTGTGTGTGTGTGTGTGTGTGTGTGATGGGTAGGTTTAGGGGCAGGGGCAGTGTGTGTGTGTGTGTGTGTGTGTGTGTGTGTGTGTGTGTGTGTGTGTGATGTGTGTGTGATGGGTAGGTTTAGGGGCAGGGCAGTGTGTGTGTGTGTGTGTGTGTGTGTGTGTGTGTGTGTGTGTGTGTGTGTGTGTGTGTGTGGTAGGTTTAGGGCAGTGTGTGTGTGTGTGTGTGTGTGTGTGTGTGTGTGTGTGTGTGTGTGTGTGTGTGTGTGTTGTGTGTGGTTTTAGGTGTGTGTGTGTGTGTGTGTGTGTGATGGGTAGGTTTAGGGGCAGTGTGTGTGTGTGTGTGTGTGTGTGTGTGTGTGTGTGTGTGTGGGTGGGTTTAGGGGCAGTGTGTGTGTGTGTGTGTGTGATGGGTAGGTTTAGGTGTGTGTGTGTGTGTGTGTGTGTGTGTGTGTGTGTGTGTGTGTGTGTGTGTGTGTGTGTGTGTGTGTGTGTGTGTGTGTGTGTGTGATGGGTAGGTTTAGGGGCAGGGGCAGTGTAGGGGATAGAAAATACAGTTTGTACAGTATAAAATGCATTACGCCTATGGAATGTCCCCATTTCACAAAAACAAACATGTGTGTGTGTGTGTGTGTGTGTGTGTGTGTGTGTGTGTGTGTGTGAATGAGTTTGTGTGCGTGTGTGTGTGTGTGAGTGTGTAAGTAGGGCTACAGAAATCTGACTCTCCCGCCACTCATCTGAAGGAAAGATGCAACAGTATTAATGTCTCTGAAGCCAAGCCAAACTAAACAGCTGCGAATGCAAACACACACACACACACACACACACACACACACACACACACACACACACACACACACACACATCCGTGCAGTGTCTCCACAAACGTCTGAGTTCACATGAAGTAATGATTCCTCTGAACACACACCTTACTAAACACTGACCAACATCAGCTGACTTACCACAGGAGCTACACATTCACTGCGGGTGTTTGGATGAAAGTTCACTTCAGAAAAACTCATAATATACTATATACAATTTTAGACTTTTAAGGACCCCTGTTCAAACTGTTATTTTGTTTAATTGCATTTTTTTAGTAACAATAACAAGCAGTGTTGTTATGTTCTCAATGGTGAGCGTAGTTGATTTCTGACCATCATCGCTGCATCTCTTATCATTCGGTCTGGTTTGAGGAGATGAAGCAGTCGAGCTCTCGTCCTGTTTTTCAGCTTGGTTACGGCGGTAA
>CM040911.1:45561378-45571378 GCA_023029165.1 Gobiocypris rarus
AATTTTGAGCGTGGCATGGTTGTTGGTGCCAGACGGGCCGGTCTGAGTATTTCACAATCTGCTCAGTTACTGGGATTTTCACACACAACCATTTCTAGGGTTTACAAAGAATGGTGTGAAAAGGGAAAAACATCAGTATCGGCAGTCCTGTGGCGAAAATGCCTTGTTGATGCTAGAGGTCAGAGGAGAATGGGCCGACTGATTCAAGCTGATAGAAGGATAGATAGATAGATAGATAGATAGATAGATAGATAGGATAGACAGACAGACAGACAGGGACAGACAGACAGACAGACAGACAAGATGCAGACAACAGCAGAAGACCCCACCGGGTACCACTCATCTCCACTACAAATAGGAAAAAGAGGCTACAATTTGCACGAGCTCACCAAAATTGGACAGTTGAAGACTGGAAAAATGTTGCCTGGTCTGATGAGTCTCGATTTCTGGTGACATTCAGGCGTTAGAGTCAGAATTTGGCGTGAACAGAATGAGAGCATGGATCCATCATGCCTTGTTACCACTGTGCAGGCTGGTGGTGGTGGTGTAATGGTGTGGGGATGTTTTCACTGTGCAGGCTGGTGGTGGTGGTGTAATGGTGGGGGGGATGTTTTCTTGGCACGCTTTAGGCCCCTTAGTGCCAATTGGGCATCGTTTAAATGCCACGGCCTACCTGAGCATTGTTTCTGACCATGTCTATCCCTTTATGACCACCATGTTCCCATCCTCTGATGGCTACTTCCAGCAGGATAATAATCCCACACACACAGTAGGTCTAGATCAACTCAACCACCAAATGATTAAATCGATTGTTATTTTTTGTTGTTTGATATAAGAATGGGCTAATATATTACAGACAGGGAAGCGGACAGGAAGTGTCCCTTTTCCACAAAATTGCAGCCAGGGCTTGACTTCCTGTGACCTCATCTCCTGTTCACTAGGGCACACATTCCAGCAATGCACTCTGGGAAAATAAAACAGACAGATGGACAGGAGTATACAGACAGACGGATTATCCAGTGCTTGTGTTCAGTAGGTTTGTGTGGATTTCCTGGCAGCACAAACGCACCCCATGACCAAAAGTTAATCAGTGTGTGTGTGTGTGTGTGTGTGTGTAGGGACAGGTGTGTCATTGTGTGCCAGCACCTGCTGACAGGTGGGCTGCACACTGACCTCAAACTGACCTCACGAAGAGCGAAAGGCGAACCGATACAGATCTCTCCACCAGCTGCTATCAACCCAATAATAAGAGAGATTCTAGCACTCGTTCACTCATAAACACTCACACTAACAGAACCTGGAGCAGTGAGAGCCAGTCCGGCTGGTCACGACAGCTGCTTGGAAAATATTTTTTATATTTTATTTTAATTATTGATTTTTTAAAATTATTATTATTTTTAAACAAGAGTCTTTTGCATTTTTATCTTTGACGGACAGTGTGTGTGAGACTGTGTTTGTGTGTGTGTGTGGGTGTGAGAGAGAGAGAGTGAGTGCATGTTTGCGTGAGTGTGTGTGTTTGAATGTGTGCGTTCTCATGAGTGTGTGTACGTGTTTGTGTGTGTGTGTGTGTGTGTGTGTGTGTTTGTGTGTGTGTGAGTGAGTGAGTGTGTATGTGTGTTCTCATGAGTGTGTGTACGTGTGTGTGTGTCTGTGTGTGTGTGTGAGTATGTGTGTGTTTGTGTGTGTGTGAGTGAGTGAGTGTGTATGTGTGTGTTCTCATGAGTGTGTGTACGTGTTTGTGTGTGTGTGAGAGTATGTGTGTGTTCTCATGAGTGTGTGTACGTGTTTGTGTGTGAGAGAGAGAGTATGTGTGTGTGTGTGTGTGAGTGAGTGAGTGTGTATGTGTGTGGGGGTGTGTGTGTGTGTGTGTGTGTGTGAGTGTGTGTGTGTGATGGGTAGGTTTAGGGGCAGGGCAGTGTGTGTGTGTGTGTGTGTGTGTGTGTGTGTGTGTGTGTGTGTGTGTGTGTGTGTGTGTGTGTGTGTGTGTGTGTGTGTGTGTGATGGGTAGGTTTAGGGGCAGTGTGTGTGTGTGTGTGTGTGTGTGTGTATGTGTGTGTGTGTGTGATGGGTAGGTTTAGGGGCAGGGCAGTGTGTGTGTGTGTGTGTGTGTGTGTGTGTGTTTGTGTGTGTGTGTGTGTGTGTGTGTGTGTGTGTGTGTGTGTGTGTGTGTGTGTGTGTGACAGTGCTGTGTGTGTGTGTGTGTGTGTGTGTGTGTGTGTGTGTGTGTGTGTGTGTGTGATGGGTAGGTTTAGGGGCAGGGGCAGTGTGTGTGTGTGTGTGTGTGTGTGTGTGTGTGTGTGTGTGTGTGTGTGTGTGTGTGTGTGTGTGTGTGTGATGTGTAGGTTTAGGGGCAGTGTAGGGGATAGAAAATACGGTTTGTGCGGTATAAAACCATTACGCTGATGGAATGTCCCCATAAAGCGTGGAAACACAACATGTGTGTGTGTGTGTGTGAGTATGTGAGTGTGTTTGTGTGTGAGTGGTGAGTGAGTGAGTGAGTGAGTGAGTGAGTGGTGAGTGGAGTGAGTGAGTGAGTGAGTGAGTGAGAGGGGAGTGTGTGTGTCTCACATCTGGGCCCAATTTGTAAACTTAGATTAAATGTTGAGATGTGTTGTGTTTATTCTGTCAATCAAATCCAAACGGTGTTTTATTTCAAACACACACACACACACACACACACACACACACACACACACACACAGATTATATGACATTTATGTTCTTAGCAGACGCTTGACCTTTAAATAAAGTGATTGGCCTGTGTTAATTAGCACTGGTGAGAGTGAGAACATGAACACTCAAACCCTGTGTGTGTGTGTGTGTGTGTGTGTGTGATGGGTAGGTTTATGCAGAAGAGACTCATGTACAGCTCGTACCTTTTGAACTCCAGTGTAACTAATATGAACTGATATGAAAGCAGCTTTTGCAACCGTCTCAGGTGAAAGACTCCGCCCTCAGGTCCCAGTGCATCGTGGGGGATATCCGGGTCTCCTTCCTTCAAGAACAACATGATTAACATTTACTTCAGGCAATAGTAGCGATGCCTGACTTAGCAGACATGGTTAATTCAGTGAGTGTGTGTGTGTGTGATGGGTGTCAGTACCAGTGCGCTGAGTGTGTGTGTGGTGTGTCAGGTGGGTTGTGTGTGTGTTGAGACACACAGGGCAGAGGAGCAGTACATGAAACTCAGACAATACAGAAGCCCCCGAGACCGGGCCATTGTCCCAACATCCTCCTCTCAGTGTGTGTGTGAGATCCATTCATTCAGGATAACACTGGGGTGCTTTTCTGTGTGTGTGTGTGTGTGTGTGTGTGTGTGTGTGTGTGTGTGTGTGTGTGTGTGTGTGTGTGTGTGTGTGTGTGTGTGTGTGTGTGTCTGACGGTGTAGATGAGGCAGATTAGAGCCGTATTTGATTTCTCTGTCATTGTTTAGCAGGAGCTCTCGGCTGAATGAGCTGAATGAAGTGAATTGTCATCACTTCCGAGTCTAAAGCACTACATCCCAAATGCAGCCCAAGAAACATGGCAGACGGGAACGCCTGCGTCCCCAATCGCAGCATGCTGAAAATGTGCTCAGATGAGATTACCCACGACTCCTTGCGCTTGTGATGGTTTGGGAAGCAGCCCAGATCCAGATTAAACCAATCCTGTGTGAGACAGAACTTCAGGTCCCGTCGTCATGGAAAATATGTATTAAAAATATTGTGTTTAATACACTCTAAAAAATGCTGGGTTGTTTTAACCCAATGTTGGGTTGTTTTAACCCAGCGGTTGGGTTGTTTTAACCCTGCGGTTGGGTTGTTTTAACCCTGCGGTTAGGTTGTTTTAACCCTGCGGTTGGGTTGTTTTAACCCTGTGGTTGGGTTGTTTTAACCCAGTGTGTGTGTGTATGTGTGTGTGTGTGTGTGTGTGTGTGTGTGGCATGATGGGGTAGAGTTTTAGGGGCAGGGGCAGTGTGTGTGTGTGGTGTGTGTGTGTGTGTTTGTGTGTGTGTGTGTGTGTGTGTGTGTGTGTGTGTGTGTGTGATGGGTGGGTTGGGGCAGGGGCTGTGTGTGTGTGTGTGTGTGTGTGTGTGTGTGTGTGTGTGTGTGTGTGTGTGTGTGTGTGTGATGGGTAGGTTTAGGGGGCAGGGGGCAGGGCAGTGTCTGTGTGTGTGTGTGTGTGTGTGTGTGTGTGTGTGTGTGTGTGTGTGGGTTGTTTTAACCCTGCGGTTGGGTTGTCTTAACCCTGTGGTTGGGTTGTTTTAACCCTGCGGTTGGGTTGTTTTAACCCAGCGTTTGGGTTGTTTTAACCCAGCGTTTGGGTTGTTTTAACCCTGCGGTTGGGTTGTCTTAACCCTGTGGTTGGGTTGTTTTAACCCTGCGGTTGGGTTGTCTTAACCCTGTGGTTGGGTTGTTGCAGTGTGTGTGTGTGTGTGTGTGTGTGTGATGGGTAGTTTAGGGGCAGGGAGCAGTGTGTGTGTGTGTGTGTGTGTGTGTGTGTGTGTGTGTGATGGGTAGGTTTAGGGGCAGGGCAGTATTTGACCCAATATTGGGTTGTTTTTTACCGAAATGCATAAAAAGTTTTAATCAACATATTACATTTTTTGGTCAATTAAGTATTATTAATACAAATGAATATTGTGAATATGAGTTTATTTTTAGGGGTTTTTTTATTTAAATTTTTGTTACATTTTTTGTAATTTTTGTAATTTTATTATTAATATTATAATTTAAGTTTAATCTATTTTTATTTCAGTATTAATTCAGTAAAAATAGCCAATTGCTGCTCCTCTGAGCTGAGTGAGGCCAGAGCACACAGAGCCAAACAGGAAGTGACTGTTCCTGTCAGAGGAAGGGCAGAAAGGGTCCTCAAGGGTGGAGAGAAAGTTACAGGTCAAAGGTCAGAGATTGTGACTTACTAGGAAGTGATTGATTGATAGGTGTGTATATGTACCTACAAACACACACACACACACACACACACACACACACACACACACACACACACACACACACACACACACACATGCTTGTTTTTGTGAAATGTGGGGACATTCCATAGGCGTAATGCATTTTATACTGTACAAACCGTATTTTCTATCCCCCTACACTGCCCCTGCCCCTAAACCTACCAATCACACACACACACACACACACACACACACACACACACACACACACACACACACATGTTGTGTTTCCATGTTTTATGGGGACATTCCATAGGCGTAATGCATTTTATACTGTACAAACCGTATTTTCTATCCCCTACACTGCCCCTGCCCCTAAACCTACCCATCACAGGAGACATGCTGCATTTTTACTTTTTCAAAAACATCACTTAGTGTGATTTATAAGATGTTTTCCTCATGGGGACCAAAAAATGTCCCCACAAGGACAAAAATTTGGATATTGCCATCTTTGTGGGGACATTTTGTCCCCATACCGTAAAGGATTACCAGTCCACACACACACACACACACACACACACACACACACACACACACACACACACACACACACACACACAGGGAATAGAGAGTCTCTACAGTAGCAGAATGAAGAGAACTCAGCTCTGTGTTTCCCATGGTGCATTATGGACCAATCACACACACACACACACACACACACACACACACACACACACACACACACACACACACACACACACACACACACACACACACAGGGAATAAGAGAGTCTCTACAGTAGCAGAATGAAGAGAACTCAGCTCTGTGTTTCCCATGGTGCATTATGGGACAGATTCCACAGCACTCCCGCTGGATTGTGTGTGTGTGTGTGTGTGTGTGTGTGTGTGTCTGAAGGATGACTGACATGCTAAACAGAATGTCAAATATCTCTGACCTTTTCTGGGTGCGTCTCTCACTGTGTGTGTATCAAAACAACCTTCAGCTGAACATGCTGAAACACGGACTCAAAAATCACTGCTAATTTAAATCAAGCTGAAATTACATATAAATATTAGATAAAATGTTTTAATTAAGTGTTGCTTTGACAACTAACTACAATAAATAAGTTTATTGAAGTATTAAAATGACTAAAACTGAAATAAAACTTAATGTGCATGTATTTGTCATTAGTGTAACTTGAGTTTTCAGTGTGTTTGAGTGTGTATCTGTCTTTATTTGGTAAATATTGTATACAGTGTGTAAATTATTCAGTATTAGTGTTTTTACAGCAAAATACTGGTGCCCGTGTGTGTGTGTGTGTGTGATGATATACACAAAGCATGACCTGTAGTGCCCACACTCAATCATTCAACACACACACACACACACACACACTCGGAGGAGCCTGTATGTTTTATCAGTTATCCAAACAGCAACAAACCACCAGCCAAGTGAAAGACGGAGACGTAGTGTGTGTGTGTGTGACAGAGAGATGTCAGAAAGATTTAAAACAGAGCAGCGTGATGTAGGGTGAAACTATCGGAACAGACACAGGGGTCAAAGGTCACGTATGTTTTTACTAGGGCCACGGTTTAGACAGTCGTTATACGGTGTCTTGTTGCAGTGGACACAGCATCACCTGAAGCTGAATTTCCGCAGCACCTGCGTTGATGATCCTCAAACATCAGCTCAGGGTTTGTTCTAATATTGTAACATGAAACGTGCAATTAAATCCGCCCCAAACACTGAGCATCCTCTTCTGTGCTGGATGGAAATAAAGTCATGTGGGTTTGAGGGGGCGAGAGAACGATGACTTTTCAACTATTTAATTCACACGACACTGAAAACTTAGCATGGCTGCAAATGAAACTGTGAAAAGAAATAATCAAGATATAATGAGAGTGTTTGACAAACGGCTTTAACCCTTTGAAGTCTGACATATAACATAATAGTCAGAAAACTGACTAATTTTTAAAAATGGAATGGTTAATTGAATCTTTAGACAAAATACTTTTGAAAAAATGTCTTGTTGAGTATCATATTTGATGGATCAGGCATTTATGGCTTATAGAGTGACAATACAGAGGGAAAACAGCTCCGTTTTATCTAACAGTATGCAATTTTTAGCAGTGAGCATCAGAACTGGACCACGGAGCAATGGAAGAAGGTGGCCTGATCACACACACACACACACACACACACACACACACACACACACCAGGATGCACTATGGGAAGAAGGCGAGCCGGCGGAGGCAGTGTGATGCTTTGGGCAATGTTCTGCTGGGAAACCTTGGGTCCTGCCATTCATCTGGATGTTACTTACACACAAACACACACACACACAGACCATGACACACACACACACACACTGAACAATCAAGTCCGATCCATGGAGGCTCCACCTTGCAACTTGCAAGACTTAAAGGATCTGCTGCTAACATCTTGGTGCCACAGCACACCTTCAGGGGTCTAGTGGAGTCCACACCTCGACGGGTCAGGGCTGTTTTGGCAGCAAAGGAGGACCACAATATTAGTAAGGTGGTCATAATGTTATGTCTGAACAGTGTATCTGCCAATAATATCTTAGTA
Source organism: Gobiocypris rarus (assembly GCA_023029165.1). Taxonomy (NCBI): domain Eukaryota; kingdom Metazoa; phylum Chordata; class Actinopteri; order Cypriniformes; family Gobionidae; genus Gobiocypris; species Gobiocypris rarus. The sequence goes on from CM040911.1 coordinate 45,568,862, forward strand.
AGATGATATTTAAAGTGTCCCTGTTATGCTATTTTTAAGGCTCCTAATTTTGTTTTTCAGCAGGTTTACATTCATCCAAGGTCAAAAACACTTTAGTTTTCTCATAATATCCACTGCAGCATCAGCTCTTCTCTCAGTGTCTGAAACGGTTCATTCAAAGATTCAGTCTCTCTAAACCCCGCCTTTCGGAGAGACTGCTCTGCTCTGATTGGTCAGACGGCCCAGTGTGTTTTGATTGGTCAGAAACCCAACGCTCATTATCATATCTGAATCTCAGCTCTTGACACACAGTGATATGAACAGTTATGATGGCGTGGGTTTTACCATATCGATCTCATCGCAGTGGATTTGCTCTGGCAGCAGAAAACAGCGTCTCCTCCACATGAACAACACCAACCAAACTCTTCCAGTCTCAGATTCAGCTACAGCGATTGAGGGCGGGGCAAAGAGACACTGATCAGCCAATGAGGACCTCAGGCTGGCATTATGCAAATGTGTTACAAACCTCAGGTTCAGCAGGAAGTGAGACTGAAATCAACATATGACACAGTCGGCTTTATAGGGTTAAAGAGCTTGATTCCAAAAACAAGAAAGAAAAAGTTCCATAAACCATTACAGCGAAGAAGGAACAGAGAGATACGGACAGATAGAGAGAAAGAGAGAGAGAGAGAGAGTTTGGGATTCTTTCCCAAAAGTGATTAGCCAGAGGAAATGGGTCAGACAGAGAAGATAAGTTCGGGAGAAAACATTAACCCGACCAAACCTGAGTGTGTACGCACGCGCGTGTGTGTGTGTGTGTGTGTGTGTGTGTGTGTGTGCCGTAGATTCCAGTGCTGAAATCCAAGTGCATGTACTGACCAGACACTGAGAGAAACAGAGAGGACAGGACATGAGAAAACACTCCCTCTCTAATTGTTCTTAGAAAGACGGAGACCAAATGAGGGAATAAAACATGTTTGTTTAGAGCTAGTCGTCTGTGAACGGGTGGCGTAATTAGATTCAGGCCGAGGAGAGTTAATTAACTAAGTGAATTAATTAGATAGTTTGAGTGAGGCGACCACAGCCAAAAACTCAGATTAAATTAGACCAGGTTGGATTCACCCCAGTGAACAGAGACCCAATGTGACATTGCCAAAAGTATTGGGACACCCCTCCAAATCATTGAATTCAGGTGTTTCAATCACATCATGGCCACAGGTATATAAATCAAGCACTTAGCCATGCAGACGCTTTAGTGAGGGAAAGAACTACAATCCCATAATGCATTGCTTAAGTTTATTGCAAAATATGTATATATATATTCAAATATTTAAGTAATTTGAGAGGCCGACTTGATTACATTTGCGGTGCGTCGAGTGGATGGAGCTAACAAGATATTTTGACATGCTTAGTTTGTTCCGACTCTCTGATTGGTGTATTTTTTGCAAAGCATCATGGGTAATGTAGTTTATCACCACAAATTCCAGTTAAAAATGATTATCTTAAAACTAAGTGGAAATAATGTGGGCTGGCGGCTTCAACAGAAGCAAATACTATCGCTTAAGAACCTCGCAGCTCACAGTCTTTAAAGGTTTATAAGTTATCGTTAAATAACTATTTCCCAATGGAGAAAATTTAAAGAGTTTTCCGGAACACTCCATAGGCATCCAAGATTCCGTGAAGAACTTTTAACATCCATGGAACCTTTCCATTCAATAAAATTACACTAGAAATGGAATTTCAAGTAAAGTTCTAAGAACTCAAACACAACCACCTGCTCCTTAGCAACCACCCCGAAACCACCACAAACATCTTAAGAACTACCTAGCAACCACTCTAAAGACTTAACCTTTAGTAACGTCAAAGCAATCACTCCAAACGTTAGCAACCGTAGCGCCCGTGTTTAAAACTGCTGTCTGTGTTTACATGTACAACAAAACACTGATAGCTATCAAAAATCGGCTCATTATAAAAAAACCACAACACAAGACAATCACGTTTACATTTAGAAATTGTTGGGTTTCGTTGCATCCCCCAGTTTTGATATCAAACACAGGACACATGCAGGGGGGTAAAGATGTTTTCATGCAGGGCCAAACTGGGGAAAAGTCTTGAACCGTTAACCGTTTTGCTCAAATTAAATCATTTTGAATGTCATAATGAGTCAAAAATATGCTCAGTAATACAGTGAAAACTGGTGAACTATTTAAAGACTCACAAATCATGTTTTACAAATTGTCAACATGTTTATTTTTGTATATATATACACCAAATATAGCCAAAAGTATTAGGACACCCCTCCAAAACATTGAATGCAGGTGTTTAATCACTACTAAATATTCCACGCTCAACTGTATTTGTGGGATTATAACAAAGTGGAAGCAATTGGGAACAACAGAAACTCTAAAATCACAGAGCGGGGTCAGCGCATGCTGAGGGTCACAGTGTGCAGAAGTCACCAACTTTCTGCAGAGTCAATCGCTCCAGATCTCCAGACTTCATGTGGCCTTCAGATGAGCTCAGGAACAGTGCGGAGAG
>CM040911.1:45576378-45613878 GCA_023029165.1 Gobiocypris rarus
TCACAGATTGTGAGTACCTGAGCTGTGGTTCTCATTCAGTAGAAGAATGAGAATGAGTTTAAAATTACAATTCATTTCAAAGTCTGCAACTCAAATCTGAATTTACATGAAAATGGAAGGAAATGGAAAGAAATTGGACACATTGACACAGCAGCAGGATACGGTTGTCAGTCCTGATTTAAAGGGAGGGAAGGCGATTTGTTGCAGAAACATCCAAAACAACCAGCTTATGGTGTTCACGCCATAACTACTGTCATTTGGAAGAGAAGGAAACCCGTGACGTTATACTCGGAGCTGTTTGTGACTCGTTCAAGTGTTTTGAAGGAGGCGTGGCTTTGGAGACTTTCTAAAGGGAGGGGGGGATTTTATGCTTTTAAAACTAGTTTGCTATAGAGGGTGTGCATTGATGTCACTTTTCCGCCGGAACACGCCCCCTCAGCCGGATAGAGTGCTGAGAGCTGCTGACTGGAGTTAATAAGGAAAAAACGTGAGTAAAACAAACAGTTATCAGTTTAAACTAAAGGTTGATATAGTGTTCCAAATTTACCAAAGATCCAGTGATCCATGAGTATTGACATGCAGCCATGAATTGTGTTTTCCTGACATTTACATGAGCCTGATTTCGATACATAAATATTTATCACTGTCTGGCATCACAATTTCGAGAGTGAATCCCGCAATTATATGCGGATAGGGCTGTGTATTGAAACATGTACCCACAACGTTCCCTAAAAGTTCTCTAAAGGTGACGAAAATCCCAAACCTTTAATAGAACGTCCTCTTTTGGTTCTTGACATGACTTTAGGGGGACGTTCCATTTGGGTAATTCTATGGTCACATGGCAACTTCACAAAGAGGACGTTTGGGACATTACCAGAACGTTCCCATATAATAACGTTCCCGATATGACTTTATGAGGATGTTCCATTTTGGTAATTCTATGGTCACATGGCAACGTTACAAAGAGGATGTTTGGGACATTAACTGAACGTTCCCATATAATAACGTTCCCGATATGACATTATGAGGATGTTCCATTTTGGTAATTCTATGGTCACATGGCAACGTTACGAAGAGGATGTTTGGGACATTAACTGAGCGTTCCCATATAATAACGTTCGATATGACTTTATGAGGATGTTCCATTTTGGTAATTCTATAGTCACATGGCAACATTACAAAGAGGATGTTTGGGACATTAACTGAACGTTCCCATATAATAACGTTCCCGATATGACTTTATGAGGATGTTCCATTTTGGTAATTCTATAGTCACATGGCAACGTTAAAAAGAGGACGTTTGGGACATTAACAGAACGATCCCATATAATAACGTTCCCGATATGACTTTAAGAGGATGTTCCATTTTGGTAATTCTATGGTCACATGGCAACGTTAAAAAGAGGACGTTTGGGACATTAACTGAACGTTCCCATATAATAACGTTCCCGATATGACTTTATGAGGACGTTCCATTTTGGTAATTCTATGGTCACATGGCAACGTTACAAAGAAGACGTTTGGGACATTAACTGAACGTTCCCATATAATAACGTTCGATATGACTTTATGAGGGCGTTCCATTTTGGTAATTCTATGGTCAAGCAGCGTTACAAAGAGGACGTTTGGGACATTAACTGAACGTTCCCATATAATAACGTTCCTTATATGACTTTATGAGGACGTTCCATTTTGGTAATTCTATGGTCACATGGCAACTTCACAAAGAGGACGTTTGGGACATTAACAGAACGATCCCACATAATAACGTTCCCGTTATGACTTTATGAGGATGTTCCATTTTGGTAATTCTATGGTCACATGGCAACGTTACAAAGAGGACGTTTGGGACATTAACTGAACGATCCCATATAATAACGTTCGATATGACTTTATGAGGATGTTCCATTTTGGTAATTCTATGGTCACATGGCAACGTTAAAAAGAGGACGTTTGGGACATTAACAGAACGATCCCATATAATAACGTTCGATATGACTTTATGAGGATGTTCCATTTTGGTAATTCTATGGTCACATGGCAACTTCAAAAAAGAGGACGTTTGGGACATTAACAGAACGTTCCCATATAATAACGTTCGATATGACTTTATGAGGATGTTCCATTTTGGTAATTCTATGGTCACATGGCAACGTTCACAAAGAGGGCGTTTGGGACATTAACAGAACGATCCCATATAATAACTCCCGATATGACTTTATGAGGATGTTCCATTTTGGTAATTCTATGGTCACATGGGAACTTCAAAAAAGAGGACGTTTGGGACATTAACAGAACGTTCCCATATAATAACGTTCCCGATATGACTTTATGAGGATGTTCCATTTTGGTAATTCTATGGTCACATGGCAACGTTAAAAAGAGGACGTTTGGGACATTAACTGAACGATTCCCATTTAATAACGTTCCTTATATGACTTTATGAGGATGTTCCATTTTGGTAATTCTATGGTCACATGGCAACGTTACAAAGAGGACGTTTGGGACATTAACAGAACGCTCCCACATAATAACGTTCGATATGACTTTATGAGGATGTTCCATTTTGGTAATTATATGGTCACATGGCAGCGTTACAAAGAGGGCGTTTGGGACATTAACAGAACGATCCCATATAATAACGTTCCCGATATGACTTTATGAGGATGTTCCATTTTGGTAATTCTATGGTCACATGGCAACGTTAAAAAGAGGACGTTTGGGACATTAACAGAACGATCCCATATAATAACGTTCCCGATATGACTTTATGAGGATGTTCCATTTTGGTAATTCTATGGTCACATGGCAACGTTACAAAGAGGACGTTTGGGACATTAACAGAACGCTCCCACATAATAACGTTCCCGATATGACTTTATGAGGATGTTCCATTTTGGTAATTATATGGTCACATGGCAACTTCACAAAGAGGACGTTTGGGACATTAACAGAACGATCCCATATAATAACGTTCCCGATATGACTTTATGAGGATGTTCCATTTTGGTAATTCTATGGTCACATGGGAACTTCAAAAAAGAGGACATTTGGGACATTAACAGAACGCTCCCACATAATAACGCTTCGATATGACTTTATGAGGATGTTCCATTTTGGTAATTATATGGTCACATGGCAACTTCACAAAGAGGACGTTTGGGACATTAACAGAACGATCCCATTTAATAACGTTCCCGATATGACTTTATGAGGATGTTCCATTTTGGTAATTCTATGGTCACATGGCAACGTTAAAAAGAGGACGTTTGGGACATTAACAGAACGCTCCCACATAATAACATTCCCGATATGACTTTATGAGGATGTTCCATTTTGGTAATTATATGGTCACATGGCAACGTTACAAAGAGGACGTTTGGGACATTAACAGAACGATCCCATATAATAACGTTCCCGATATGACTTTATGAGGACGTTCCATTTTGGTAATTCTATGGTCACATGGCAAGGTTACAAAGAGGACGTTTGGGACATTAACTGAAGCGATCCCATATAATAACGTTCGATATGACTTTATGAGGGCGTTCCATTTTGGTAATTCTATGGTCACATGGCAACTTCACAAAGAGGACGTTTGGGACATTAACAGAACGATCCCACATAATAACGTTCCCGATATGACTTTATGAGGATGTTCCATTTTGGTAATTCTATGGTCACATGGCAACGTTACAAAGAGGACGTTTGGGACATTAACAGAACGTTCCCATATAATAACGTTCCCGATATGACTTTATGAGGATGTTCCATTTTGGTAATTATATGGTCACATGGCAACTTCACAAAGAGGACGTTTGGGACATTAACAGAACGATCCCATATAATAACGTTCCCGATATGACTTTATGAGGATGTTCCATTTTGGTAATTCTATGGTCACATGGGAACTTCAAAAAAGAGGACATTTGGGACATTAACAGAACGTTCCCATATAATAACGTTCCCGATATGACTTTATGAGGATGTTCCATTTTGGTAATTCTATGGTCACATGGCAACGTTACAAAGAGGACGTTTGGGACATTAACTGAACGTTCCCATATAATAACGTTCCTTATATGACTTTATGAGGACGTTCCATTTTGGTAATTCTATGGTCACATGGCAACGTTAAAAAGAGGACGTTTGGGACATTAACAGAACGATCCCATATAATAACGTTCCCGATATGACTTTATGAGGACGTTCCATTTTGGTAATTCTATGGTCACATGGCAACGTTAAAAAGAGGACGTTTGGGACATTAACAGAACGATCCCATATAATAACGTTCCCGATATGACTTTATGAGGATGTTCCATTTTGGTAATTCTATGGTCACATGGCAACGTTACAAAGAGGACTTTGGGACATTAACAGAACGATCCCACATAATAACGCGTTCGATATGACTTTATGAGGATGTTCCATTTTGGTAATTCTATGGTCACATGGCAACTTACAAAGAGGACGTTTGGGACATTAACTGAACGTTCCCATATAATAACGTTCCTTATATGACTTTATGAGGACGTTCCATTTTGGTAATTCTATGGTCACATGGCAACGTTAAAAAGAGGACGTTTGGGACATTAACAGAACGATCCCATATAATAACGTTCCCGATATGACTTTATGAGGATGTTCCATTTTGGTAATTCTATGGTCACATGGCAACTTCAAAAAAGAGGACGTTTGGGACATTAACAGAACGTTCCCATATAATAACGCGTTCGATATGACTTTATGAGGATGTTCCATTTTGGTAATTATATGGTCACATGGCAACTTCACAAAGAGGACGTTTGGGACATTAACAGAACGATCCCATATAATAACGTTCCCGATATGACTTTATGAGGATGTTCCATTTTGGTAATTCTATGGTCACATGGCAACTTCAAAAAAGAGGACGTTTGGGACATTAACAGAACGTTCCCATATAATAACGTTCCCGATATGACTTTATGAGGATGTTCCATTTTGGTAATTATATGGTCACATGGCAACTTCACAAAGAGGACGTTTGGGACATTAACTGAACGTTCCCATATAATAACGTTCCTTATATGACTTTATGAGGACGTTCCATTTTGGTAATTCTATGGTCACATGGCAACGTTAAAAAGAGGACGTTTGGGACATTAACAGAACGATCCCATATAATAACGTTCCCGATATGACTTTATGAGGACGTTCCATTTTGGTAATTCTATGGTCACATGGCAACGTTAAAAGAGGACGTTTGGGACATTAACAGAACGCTCCCACATAATAACGTTCCCGATATGACTTTATGAGGATGTTCCATTTTGGTAATTATATGGTCACATGGCAACTTCACAAAGAGTTTGGGACATTAACAGAACGATTCCATATAATAACGTTCGATATGACTTTATGAGGACGTTCCATTTTGGTAATTCTATGGTCACATGGCAACGTTACAAAGAGGACGTTTGCGACATTAACAGAACGATCCCATATAATAACGTTCCTGATATGACTTTATGAGGACGTTCCATTTTGGTAATTCTATGGTCACATGGCAACGTTACAAAGAGGACGTTTGGGACATTAACAAAACGATCCCACATAATAATGTTCCTGATATGACTTTATGAGAATGTTCCATTTTGGTAATTCTATGGTCACATGGCAACGTTACAAAGAGGACCCCCCCCTCTGGCACCAGGCCTGGTTTTGTGTGTTTTTTCGCGGCATTCACGCAATAAACCAATGCTTCCGTCTTTTTGCCACTCAGTGGGCATAAAGGCATAAAAAGTCATGCTTTGGTAAATCATAATTATGACATTAATCACAAATATGTGACCAAAAGTAATAACAATTTTGCAGAAAAGCCTATATAATCGAGTTTTTAGTGGCAGGTTTCTTTTGTGACAACTTACCCCTGTAGTGTGACAGCATACAGAGGTTAACATTTTACATCTAACCACATTTACACATCAGGCTCCAGATGTCCATGTGCTTCAGGTTGGATTATTTCATGGTCCTGCATTCATTATGAGTCTTTCTTGCCGTTTTCATGAGGTCACATGTATAATATATCACACACATGTAGAAAAGAGCAAGCAGGTTTGACTCGCTGGCCATAAAGATGGGACGTGAAATATGGAAACGTAAACCTCAGGAAATGAAACAGAATAAACAGACTGTCTGTTGCGTGGATGTAACCCAGCTGATTGTATGTTATTCAACAAAACAATGTGCAGAGGAAAACATGAGGGTATTTAGACACACACACACACACACACACACACACACACACACACACACACACAAAATAGGGTGCATGTGTGTAATGGAGAGTTTTCCCCAGTAATTCAAGCTCTTAACTTTGTGTGTGTGTCTTTAAATTCCAGCACGACCAATAAAAGCTGATGTAGTTGTTGTAATTAAATGTAACACAGGTCTATAAACAACTCAAGTTTTCCTGTGTGTGTGTGTGTGTGTGTGTGTGTGTGTGTGTGTGTGTGTGTGTGTGTGTGTGTGTGTGTGTGTGTGTGTAATCATGTGCAATTATCTGAATGAGACTGAAATGAATCTCAGTCGAGTGAATGGTCTGTTTCTCTCCAATGTAATTCTAGTAGTACTGTCTTGCATGTCTGTGTGTGTGTGTGTGTGTGTGTGTGTGAGTGAGAGAGAGAGAGAGAGAGAGAGAGAGAGTGAGTGTGTGTGTGTGTGTGTGTGTGTGTGTGGGAGTGATGCCTTTAGGCCTGTACACACAAAAACTGCATGAACACAAATACATTTACAGCTTTTATTAGTAATTTAGTGTAATCATTATAATCAGACTTAATTGCAATGATCTCAACTGGTTACAGAACTAAGATACAATCACTGTGTGTGTTTGTGTGTGTGTGTGAGAGAGAGAGAGAGAGAGAGAGTGTATGAGAGAGTGTTTGTGTATATGTTAGTGTGTGTGTGAGTGAGCAAGTGTATGTGTGTGTGTGTGTGTGTGTGAGAGAGAGTGTGATTGTGTGTGTGTGTGTGTGTGTGAGAGAGAGTGTGTGTGTGAGAGAGTGATTGTGTGTGTGTGTGTGTGTGTGTGTGTGTGTGTGTGTGTGTGTGAGAGTGATTGTGTGTGTGTGTGTGTGTGTGTGTGTGTGTGTGTGTGAGCGAGTGAGTGAGTGAGTGTGCGTTTATGTGTGTGTGTACGTGCGTTTATGTAGTTGCGTGTGTGTGTTGCGGCTCTTGGGTGGTAATGTAGTGTATCAGTGAGGAAGCTGATGTTATTTCTGGACGAGCGAGCAGATCTGTTGGCAGCGTGTGTGTGTGTAATTAGTTTATTATGGCGTTCTACAGAATACTGCTGTACGATGGCTGATCATCAAAACAAACACAACCGCAGCGGCCGCCACACACACACACACACACACACGCTATTCCAGTTAAATATACTCAGAGTTCATATTCTCACTGTTTAATGATGACGCTGAGCAAACTTTCTACACACTCATTCACACATCATGAAATCATTCATCATTAAAAAAATTTAAATGAAAACAAATAATCAAAATTATGTTTATGCTTAAAACAAGACATTTTTGCCAGTATTTTGTTGTTGTTGTTGATAATTGGGTTCAGAAATATAAACTTTAATCAAAAGGAAAACAAGATAATTTTTCTGACCCCAATGGCAGATTCCCCATCTTTTAAGCATAAACTCACTTAATTTTGATCATTTTCAAGAGGTATTATCACTTATTTATTAAGTCAATTTTCTTCGCAAGTAAATGTATATTGATGTAAGAATGTTTAGATACTTACACTGGAAATCAAGACAAAAATATCAATAGTAATATATTAAAATTAATTAATTTTAGTAAAATTAATAGAATTAATGCTTACTAATTGTAATGATATACATTTGTGTGTGAGGTATTATTTATGTTGTGCTATTTTTGTTGTTTGAGTCATATTTTGTTGTATAATTTTCTACATTCTTCATTATTTAAGTGTATAATTATTACTTAATATATCATTTTTTGTAGTTGCTTTTTGTTTATTTGTTTGTTACGTCCATGCAGTTTGTCTGTTATGTCTGTCAGGTTATATATTATTGTGATTATTTGCGCTCTTTGGTTTTTTTTTTTAGCTTTATTTAGTTATTTTGAGTAATTCGTTTTTTGTCGTTTTTGATATTTGCATAACTTTTGTGTTACTTTTGTTGTTATTTTAGTGCAAACAGTTCACGAATCACGTGTTGTTTTACAGACAGACATTTACACAGTGTGTTTGACCCTGGACATTTCCTCTGTTTCTGGACATTTTTCATTTTTCCTGTCCTGTGTGTGTGTGTGTGTGTGTGTGTGTGTGTGTGTGTGTGTGTGTGTGTGTGTGTGTGTGTGTGTGTGTGTGTGTGTGTGTGTGTGTGTGTGTGTGTTGAATTGCTATGTCTGGTGTAGCCTTCACACAAAGACAGGAAATACAGAAATCCGGTTGTGGTGGATATTAGCTCTCTCTGTCTGTGTGTGTGTGTGTGTGTGTGTGTGTGTGTGTGTGTGTGTGTGTGTGTGAGAGAGCAGAGACAGAGACAGAGACAGGGAAAATGTGTGGGAGTGGCTCACAGACTGAAATACATGAATAAGTCAATTATATCAGCAAACCATCCACACACACACACACACACACACACACACACACACACACACACACACACACACACACACACACACACACACACACACACACACACACACACACACACACACACACACACACACACACACACACACACACACACACACTTACTTTGACTTCCTGCCAGAAAACACACATTTTAGCTTCACAGTTAGTGTGTCCGTTTGAATTCAGTGGATCCATTTGTGTGAAACACATGACTTTAAACTCGTCATCAGGCGTAGTGACGGTCATCAGATCCGCATGTTTATTAAGCCGTTTAATTCGTACAGAAGTCTAAACCCTGAGGACAGTCTGCATCTGTAGAAAACATTCACAGGGACTTTATTATTCCATGAGGATCATTTTTGCAAGGCCAAATTCTCTCCGGACTGAAATTCCTGAACAAAATGATTTGTGGGCGGGGCATATTCATGTGTCCTGACCAATCACAGCGCGTAGTGTATATAAACAGGTGCTTACCTCATTCTCTCTGGCCTCGAACGCCAACTTTAATTTCCTAATGACGTCCTGAGGGAGGAAACCGTTAACATGAGTGAAGTTTCTTGAGCATGAGAGACAGCAGCTGAAAACCTGTTGATCACAATGTTCATACAGTTTTATTAAACTAGATTTCGAGAGGCATGTTCAAAATGTACTCCAACACACCTTTTCAACTCTAAATGTTGTAATAAACTGCTATCTCATGACCACAATTTGGGGCATTTTTAATTCAGCAATTATAACCTCAGGAATAAAAAACTTTTTTTTTTTCACAATGAGAACAGTGCCGCAAATGGAACATTGGTTTCAGCGCATTGCATTGTGGGATAGAGTTTCTACATGGTGCACAAGTTGGTAAATGCAGTTATCTGATTATTACATAAACAAAAACAAAACATACATATCTAGTATGACCGTTTGGAACATAAGCCTCACAGCCTACATGTACAGATGTGTCTCTTCCCAACTAACAGGGAACGTTGTCAGAACGTTGTGACAAGGTTCTCTTAAGAGCAACAGAACGTTTGTCAAAGTCGTCTGGTCTTTAATGACGTTCTCAAAACATTAGCACAAAAACATGAGCGTTTTTAAAAATCGTTACTGGTTTTTAAAATGTTACTGGTTTTAGAATTCAGAGAAAGCGTTTAGAACGTTTTTGAAAATATTTTTGTTAGCTGGGATGCAGTCATTTGAGGCATAATAGTCCAGATAAAATATATACACGGTCAGGCATAACATTATGACCAGGTGAATAACACTGATGATCTCTTCATCACGGCTCCTGTTAGTGGGTGGGATATATTAGGCAGCAAGTGAACATTTTGTCCTCAAAGTTGATGTGTTAGAAGCAGGAAAAATGGGCAAGCGTAAGGATTTGAGCGAGTTTGACAAGGGCCAAATTGTGATGGCTAGACGACTGGGTCAGAGCATCTCCAAAACTGCAGCTCTTGTGGGGTGTTCCCGGTCTGCAGTGGTCAGGATCTATCAAAAGTGCTCCAAGGAAGGAACAGTGGAGAACCGGCCACAGGGTCATGGGCGGCTCAGGCTCATTGATGCACGTGTGGAGCGAAGGCTGGCCCGTGTGATCCGATCAAACAGACGAGCTACTGGAGCTCAAACTGCTCAAATAAGTTAATGCTGGTTCTGATAGAAAGGTGTCAGAATACACAGTGGATCACGTGGATGGCCGAGTGTGTGTGTGCGTGGCTTACCTGGGGAACACATGGCCCCAGGATGCACTATGGGAAGAAGGCGAGCCGGCGGAGGCAATGTGATGCTTTGGGCAATGTTCTGCTGGGAAACCTTGGGTCCTGCCATCCATGTAGATGTTACTGTGACACGTTCCACCTTTCATGGAAACTGGTGGCTGTGGCTCTTCCAGCAGGATAATGCTCCTGACACAAAGCACAAATGGTTCGGTAACGGTTTGAGGAGCACAACAACGAGTTTGAGGTGTTGACTTGGCCTTCAAGTCTGTTCTGTTCTTATTGTGCACAATTTATTAGTATTCCAAAGGATAAAATGTTTGTCTTCCTAATCAAAAGGTAATTCAAATCTTTTTCACCATCCCGAAAAATAATCAATAAAATGAAGTTCCGTTTTATTCCGTTACACAATCCAGGTTCAGTGGGTTCTATATAGGACTCTAGGGTTCTGATTCAATCTTAAATTAATCACAATACTTTCATGTTTAAAGGGTTATTTCACATAGTGATAAAGTATGTTTATGAGCTGCTCAGTTCTTAAAAAATTATTAAAAATGATTTAAGATCAAATTTATTACTTGATGAAAACTAAATCCATAAAGCGATGGGAATCCCTAAAAGGCTCTATGAAGAATTTTTTCAAGTTCCATTTTTGTCTTAATGCTGTTTTACTTTGACATTTTTCACATTATATAAAAGTAAAATGGCTTGTTTTATCTTGACCTCCTGATGTTCGATAAGATATGAGATTATTTCAAATGTACAGTAGTTAGATTCATAGATGAAAGGCCTCCTAATTAACTCTGATAAACAAACAAAACCACCAGTAGAGACAATTACCAGCAATTCATGTTCCTACTGACCCATACTGTATAGAGGAGGATTTCCTATTGATAGAATCTTAGACCACACACACACACACACACACACACACACTGCATAGCAACACCCTTCCCATCACAGAGACATTTCCTGTCTCCATTGTCCTGCTAGAGAACATACTGACATAACACACACAGACACACAACATACGCAGAGGGCACATTTTACACACACACACACACACACACACACACACACACAAATACTCTCCCACACACTGAATAACAACAGAGCTGCACACAATAGCATGCATGCACATGACTGCACACAGCAGTTCAGACGTCGTCTACACACAGTGTGTATTTTGAGATATGGCCGCATGTATAACGCCCCAGTGAGGGGGTGGAATTCGCACTCAGCACAACGGAGACCTGTAAAACATCACATCACTGTATGCAACTAGTGTGAACAACCAACTAAAAGTATTTAGGCTTTACTTGATTTATTTCACCTTGTGTAGTGCACAAGCACGCAGAGGCTCTCCTAATACCTTTGTGAAGTCTTCTGAATCAGTTCGTTTGGGATGGTTCATGTGAATGAACTGAATCAAATAAATGATTCACTTATTCATTCGTCCATGCTCCTTTTCTGCAGCAAGCAGCCTACGTGCATTTCTGACAATTTAATGCTGTCATTTAATATATTCATCCTTTTATTTGTAGGTCAGTGGAGAGAGACAGGTAAGTGGTGTCTTTTTAAATCAGGTAAATACTGTTTCTGACCACAAAATAAGGGTAAAATTACAAGAAGTGTGACAGTCAAAACAACTTTTATTTTCATAATGTTTTTTATTTAATATTTTTAGGGGATTTTATGGCACTTAATTATATTTATGCAGTATTTACAAACCATTTATTCACTTTTTGAGCATGGACCTGAAAATTAAGTTTCCAGCTTAAACTCTCATAAATCCTGAATGTTTTGGAGCACAGACTGAAGTTTAGTCTCGTTTTAAAGATGACACTTGGCAGATTATTGATGAAGTAAAAACATTTTTAAAAGTGAATGCACAAAAATACCATTTTACATTTTTATATGAAATATACATATTTTCAAAAACATGTTTGTGGAGAAGTAGAGAAGCGAGAGACGCGGGAGGAGCTCGGAGGCATATAAGGACGAGCGTCACCAGTGAAGGACGAGGCCTGGACTTTACGTTGTGTTTTGTTTACGTTGTGTGTGTGTGTGTGTGTGTGTGTGTGTGTGTGTGTGTGTGCGGCAGTCGTCCGTGAGGGGCTGCCTGCGGTATACTTTCAGTTTGTGTATTTATTTTGGATTAAAGTCTTTTAAACGTTCGCCAGTTCCCGCCTTCTTCCCTGAACAAAGAACAACGTTTTACTGAAAGAAAATCAAATGCATAAATCTAAACAAGCTCTGTTCCAAATTTGAGGTTAATATTTTAAAATATGAGCTTTCAGTCAGATTTTGTTTGGGCGCAGTACCAGAAATTCGTTGCGCTCATATTTGGCGGTGAATAATACAAGTGTGACTATTTCTATCAGGACCGTTTAACCTTATTGACTTGTGTACATCTTTTTGTTCACACAGCAAGAGCCAAAACCTTTACCAAGTTTCACACCATTACGACAAAATCCGAGAGGATAAAATGTTCCGCTCAAAAATGACTGAAGAGCACCAGAGGGTTAAACAGATACTGTCTCTTTAAATAGCCTCATCGTATTTAACTGGGTTTTTTAAGAGCTTTTAGTGCTAAAAGGGCGGCTTGACTGTAGCTCAGCTACTTTAAATGATGAGTAGTTTGTTGCTTGGCAAACTTCGGCTTCACACACACAGACCACACAAACCACGCGACTAGCCCAAATCAAAGCAGCAGCAGAGATTCAAACACACATTCCACTAATGTCTAAGAAAAAACTGAGAGCGAGATTGAGAGAGATGTTGTGGTTTTGTTGCTCTGAGACGCATGAACCCACAAGCAGCCCGGCAGCCTTCCCAGAAAACAACTATATTTCTGACAAGCACTCTAATGCAACCACAGCACACACACACACACACACACACTGGAGGCTTATGGGTCTAAAGATATCTATCGGTTGAGGGGGTTAAATCGCCAACAAGCTGAGATTTATGATGTGTTCGAGGAGACATTTGTCAAACAGCTACTGACACACACTTAAATTGGCTTTTTAATATCTTGATTTGAACAATATAATTGATTTTCTGACTGCTTGTCTAATTGATTTGAGTAGTCGCAATAACTGAGGGTGTTTCCATCAGAAATAAGATCTCATTAATATCCTAATTGATTATCTTGTTATACACTGTAAAAAATTACGTGATCAATAAGTTATGATAACATGGTTTTACATTGCTTTAAAGTTAAGCAATTTTCAACTTTTTTACAAGTTATACAAGATTCAATGCATTTTTTAAAGTCAGTTTAAATGAAAGGGTTTTTTTACAGAGTATAGTATCACTTTTATTTCTCCAACACTCTAACATGGAATTGATGGTTCCATTAAGAACTTTTAACATCCGTAGAATCTTTTCATTCCACAAATGTTCTTCACACTAAAGGAAAGAATTCTTTCACTCTTAAAAATAATTGTTTTTTTGCCAGCAATGCACATAAGAATCATTTAATCCCCTAAAACTCATCTTTCATCACCAAAAATATACATTTAAAGTTTTTTCCTGTGGAAAAAAAAGAAAAGTATTTGTGCATTAAAACAGCTTGAATGCAACTCTACACCCTTGCTTCATTTAGTATACATGGATTCATGAATATGCAAATTAGCCCCGCCTCCACTCACTCGCAGAAATACAGCCAGCCAACTTACTGAGGTAAACACTGCACAATGCTCTTTACAACATCAGACACATAACAGTAATTAATATGATTCGCCTTTTCTTCACTATGTTATCAAACAGCTGATAATCTGTTGCTAATGTAACACAAACCATGTTCACGTTCGCCATCTCAGTCTGCCGTCAGTATCCAAACAACTTATCAAGGCATATAGTTCATCATAATATACATCATACACATAATTCACCCGCTTTTTCATATCAACAGAAAAATATAGCGGGATAACCTGCTTCTCTTGAGACTCAGAGTATAGTTAATGATATGATAAAGCCCCGCCCCCCTTGTGACGTGATTGGTTGCGTCTTTGGGTCACTGCAGTTATAAAGAAAAAATACTCAATGGTGTTTATGAATTTGCACATGGTTTGTCTTAAAGCACATTAAAAACACCACAGACATTTTAAAAACATTAAAACTAGATTTTCACCACAGGGGGTCTTTAAAAGAACCTTTTCTCCCAGTGTGAAGAACATTTTAAAAAGATCAATTTTTCACTATAAAAGAACCTTTTGTGGAATGGAAAGTTACATTGTGGAATGTTAACGGTTCTTAAATGGAACCATCAGTGCCAAATCCTCTTTTGGAAGAGTGTAAAGAATGTGTGTTTAGAATGGCAAAATATGTGCATTTAGTGAGTTATGAAGGAGCAACTTCTGAGCAGTAAGGTATAACTCAACAGTCTGCACCATCAGGATCCTGTTTAAACAACAGAGAGTCTGAAGTAAATAGGCTTGAGAGTCTCTGTCCATGACAACCTCAGAGAAAGTGTCGCCATGGCTAAGCGTGTCGGACACCGGGCTAATTAAACCGGAAAGTTTGAGCTTGTACACACACTCTGCTGCTTCTGACACACACACACACACACACACACACACACACACACACACACACACACACACTTCATTAGTCTTAATGCAAACACAGTGGTTTTTATCTTGTTGATTCAAACGTTCCTTCTGTTTCAACTTGGATTACGTCCACAGCAGCTGTTACACGTGTGTTTTATACCTAAATGAGGACATACCACAGGCCGGTATTTCTTAAATGGCTGGTTGATTATGATTTGACTTCTCTTTAGTGAGTGTGTAAGTGTTGCTGTTTGAGCATAAACAACATCTGCAAAGTTACGACGCTCAAAGTTCAAAGCAAAGGGAGATATTGTCTTTTACAGAAATCACTTTTTAAGGACTACAAAAAACGGCTGGTAGGGACTACAACGAGCTTCTTCACGGGTTAGTGACATCACAAACCCTAAATTGACATAAACCCCGCCCCCGGAAACAAAACAAAGGCCATGTTGAGAAGAGGAAGAGTTGTAGTCGAGCACATTTGGGAGACGCTCAAGCTGTCACATCCGTCTTTCACATTTATTGCGATACAGTATGAACACAAATGCAATAACACGTCATAAAGCAACATAAGTTATAACCGTAATTAAACCCTTCAGAAACGTCCTGTCTCATTCTACATGTTGTCACTTCTTCTTGAATCTCTCCATCATTGAACGACTCCGTATTGAACATTAAAGGCTGTACAGTTTCGGAATTTTTCAGTGTGTGTCTGCGTGAGATAAAAAATTATCTGTGGGGTAGTTTGAGCTAAAACTTCACATGCACTCTTGACTGTTGGTCTTCTGTGCCTGACTGCGTTCATGGGACTTTATTATCTGATGGTTCCCTATCCCCTATATAGTGTACTGTCTGATCATACCCTATCCCCTATATAGTGTACTGTCTGATCATTCCCTATCCTCTATATAGTGCACTGTCTGATCATTCCCTATCCCCTATATAGAGCACTGTCTGATCATACCCTATCCCCTATATAGTGTACTGTCTGATCATACCCTATCCCTACATAGTGCACTGTATGATCATTCCCTATCCCTATATAGAGCACTGTCTGATCATACCCTATCCCCTATATAGTGCACTGTCTGATTGTTACCCAATCCTCTATATAGTGCACTGTCTGATCATACCCTATCCCCTATATAGTGTACTGTCTGATCATACCCTATCCCCTATATAGTGTACTGTCTGATCATACCCTATCCCCTATATAGTGCACTGTCTGATCATACCCTATCCCTATATAGTGCACTGTCTGATTTTCCCAATCCTCTATATAGAGCACTGTCTGATCATACCCTATCCCCTATATAGTGTACTGTCTGATCATTCACTATCCCTATATAGTGCACTGTCTGATGGTTCCCTATCCCTATATAGTGCACTGTCTGATGGTTCCCTATCCCCTATATAGAGCACTGTCTGATCATACCCTATCCCCTATATAGTGCACTGTCTGATCATTCCCTATCCCCTATATAGTGTACTGTCTGATCATTCCCTATCCCCTATATAGAGCACTGTCTGATTTTTCCCAATCCTCTATATAGAGCACTGTCTGATCATTCCCTATCCCCTATATAGAGCACTGTCTGATCATATCCTATCCCCTATATAGAGCACTGTCTGATCATACCCTATCCCCTATATAGTGACTGTCTGATTGTTCCCTATCCCCTATATAGAGCACTGTCTGATCATACCCTATCCCCTATATAGTGTACTGTCTGATCATACCCTATCCCCTATATAGTGTACTGTCTGATCATACCCTATCCCCTACATAGTGCACTGTCTGATCATACCCTATCCCCTATATAGTGCACTGTCTGATTTTTCCCAATCCTCTATATAGAGCACTGTCTGATCATACCCTATCCCTTATATAGTTCACTGTCTGATCATTCCCTATCCCCTATATAGTGCACTGTCTGATGGTTCCCTATCCCCTATATAGTGCACTGTCTGATGGTTCCCTATCCCCTATATAGAGCACTGTCTGATCATACCCTATCCCCTATATAGTGTACTGTCTGATCCCTATCCCCTATATAGTGTACTGTCTGATCATACCCTATCCCCTATATAGTGCACTGTCTGATCATTCCCTATCCCCTATATAGAGCACTGTCTGATCATACCCTATCCCCTATATAGAGCACTGTCTGATTGTTCCCAATCCTCTATATAGAGCACTGTCTGATCATACCCTATCCCCTATATAGTGTACTGTCTGATCATACCCTATCCCCTATATAGTGTACTGTCTGATCATACCCTATCCCCTATATAGTGCACTGTCTGATCATTCCCTATCCCCTATATAGTGCACTGTCTGATGGTTCCCTATCCCTATATAGTGCACTGTCTGATGGTTCCCTATCCCCTATATAGTGTACTGTCTGATGGTTCCCTATCCCCTATATAGAGCACTGTCTGATCATACCCTATCCCTATATAGTGCACTGTCTGATCATTTCCCTATCCCCTATATAGTGTACTGTCTGATCATTCCCTATCCCTATATAGAGCACTGTCTGATTTTCCCAATCCTCTATATAGAGCACTGTCTGATCATACCCTATCCCCTACATAGTGCACTGTCTGATCATTCCCTATCCCTATATAGTGCACTGTCTGATCATTCCCTATCCCCTATATAGTGCACTGTCTGATCATTCCCTATCCTCTATATAGAGCACTGTCTGATCATTCCCTATCCCTATATAGTGTACTGTCTGATCATTCCCTATCCCCTATATAGTGTACTGTCTGATCATTCCCTATCCCCTATAGAGTGCACTGTCTGATCATACCCTATCCCTATATAGTGCACTGTCTGATTTTCCCAATCCTCTATATAGAGCACTGTCTGATCATTCCCTATCCCTATATAGTGCACTGTCTGATCATTCCCTATCCCTATATAGTGCACTGTCTGATGGTTCCCTATCCCCTATATAGTGCACTGTCTGATGGTTCCCTATCCCTATATAGAGCACTGTCTGATCATACCCTATCCCTATATAGTGTACTGTCTGATCATACCCTATCCCCTATATAGTGTACTGTCTGATCATACCCTATCCCCTATATAGTGCACTGTCTGATCATTCCCTATCCCCTATATAGAGCACTGTCTGATCATACCCTATCCCTATATAGTGCACTGTCTGATTGTTCCCAATCCTCTATATAGAACACTGTCTGATCATACCCTATCCCTATATAGTGTACTGTCTGATCATACCTATCCCTATATAGTGTACTGTCTGATCATACCCTATCCCCTATATAGTGCACTGTCTGATCATACCCTATCCCCTATATAGTGCACTGTCTGATTTTTCCCAATCCTCTATATAGAGCACTGTCTGATCATACCCTATCCCTTATATAGTTCACTGTCTGATCATTCCCTATCCCCTATATAGTGCACTGTCTGATGGTTCCCTATCCCTATATAGTGCACTGTCTGATGGTTCCCTATCCCTATATAGAGCACTGTCTGATCATTCCCTATCCCCTATATAGTGTACTGTCTGATCATACCTATCCCTATATAGTGCACTGTCTGATCATTCCCTATCCCCTATATAGTGTACTGTCTGATCATTCCCTATCCCTATATAGAGCACTGTCTGATTTTTCCCAATCCTCTATATAGAGCACTGTCTGATCATACCCTATCCCTATATAGTGCACTGTCTGATCATTCCCTATCCCCTATATAGAGCACTGTCTGATCATACCCTATCCCTATATAGTGCACTGTCTGATGGTTCCCAATCCTCTATAGAGCACTGTCTGATCATACCTATCCCCTATATAGTGTACTGTCTGATCATACCCTATCCCCTATATAGTGTACTGTCTGATCATACCCTATCCCCTATATAGTGCACTGTCTGATCATACCCTATCCCTATATAGTGCACTGTCTGATTTTCCCAATCCTCTATATAGAGCACTGTCTGATCATTCCCTATCCCCTATATAGAGCACTGTCTGATCATTCCCTATCCCCTATATAGAGCACTGTCTGATTGTTCCCTATCCCTATATAGAGCACTGTCTGATGGTTCCCTATCCCTATATAGAGCACTGTCTGATCATACCCTATCCCCTATATAGTGTACTGTCTGATCATACCCTATCCCCTATATAGTGCACTGTCTGATCATACCCTATCCCCTATATAGTGTACTGTCTGATCATTCCCTATCCCTATAGATCACTGTCTGATCATACCCTATCCACTATATAGTGCACTGTCTGATCATTCCCTATCCCTATATAGATCACTGTCTGATCATACCCTATCCCCTATATAGTGCACTGTCTGATCATTCCCTATCCCCTATATAGTGTACTGTCTGATCATTCCCTATCCCCTATATAGTGCACTGTCTGATCATTCCCTATCCCCTATATAGTGCACTGTCTGATCATTCCCTATCCCTATATAGTGCACTGTCTGATCATACCCTATCCCTATATAGAGCACTGTCTGATCATTCCCTATCCCCTTTATAGTGCACTGTCTGATCATTCCTTATCCCTTATATAGTGCACTGTCTGATCATTCCCTATCCCCTATATAGTGTACTGTCTGATCATTCCCTATCCCTATATAGTGTACTGTCTGATCATACCCTATCCCTTTATAGTGCACTGTCTGATCATTCCCTATCCCCTACATAGTGCACTGTCTGATCATTCCCTATCCCCTATATAGTGTACTGTCTGATCATACCCTATCCCCTATATAGTGCACTGTCTGATCATACCCTATCCCCTATATAGTGCACTGTCTGATCATTCCCTATCCCCTATATAGTGTACTGTCTGATCATACCCTATCCCCTATATAGTGCACTGTCTGATTTTTCCCAATCCTCTATATAGAGCACTGTCTGATCATACCCTATCCCCTATATAGTGCACTGTCTGGTCATTCCCTATCCCCTATATAGTGCACTGTCTGATCATTCCCTATCCCCTATATAGTGCACTGTCTGATGGTTCCCTATCCCCTATATAGTGTACTGTCTGATCATACCCTATCCCCTATATAGTGCACTGTCTGATGGTTCCCTATCCCCTATATAGTGCACTGTCTGATCATACCCTATCCCTATATAGTGCACTGTCTGATCATACCCTATCCTCTATATAGTGTACTGTCTGATCATACCCTATCCCTATATAGTGTACTGTCTGATCATACCCTATCCTCTATATAGTGTACTGTCTGATCATACCCTATCCCTATATAGTGCACTGTCTGATCATACCCTATCCCTCTATATAGTGTACTGTCTGATCATACCCTATCCCTATATAGTGCACTGTCTGATCATTCCCTATCCCCTATATAGTGCACTGTCTGATCATTCCCTATCCCTATATAGTGCACTGTCTGATCATACCCTATCCCCTATATAGTGTACACTGTCTGATCATCCCTATCCCCTATATAGTGCACTGTCTGATCATTCCCTATCCTCTATATAGTGCACTGTCTGATCATTCCCTATCCCCTATATAGAGCACTGTCTGATCATACCCTATCCCCTATATAGTGCACTGTCTGATCATTCCCTATCCCCTATATAGTGTACTGTCTGATCATTCCCTATCCCCTATATAGTGCACTGTCTGATCATACCCTATCCCTATATAGTGCACTGTCTGATCATACCCTATCCCCTATATAGTGCACTGTCTGATCATTCCCTATCCCCTATATAGTGCACTGTCTGATCATACCCTATCCCCTATATAGTGCACTGTCTGATCGTTCCCTATTCCCTATATAGTGCACTGTCTGATCATACCCTATCCTCTATATAGTGCACTGTCTGATCATACCCTATCCCCTATATAGTGCACTGTCTGATTGTTCCCAATCCCCTATATAGTGCACTGTCTGATCATACCCTATCCCCTATATAGTGCACTGTCTGATCATACCCTATCCCCTATATAGTGCACTGTCTGATCGTTCCCTATTCCCTATATAGTGCACTGTCTGATCATACCCTATCCCCTATATAGTGCACTGTCTGATCATACCCTATCCTCTATATAGTGCACTGTCTGATCGTTCCCTATCCCCTATATAGTGCACTATGTGCTATTCACCATGTAGAAAACAGTAAAGGAGTGAACAAGTGACCGATTTCAGCCACAACTTCAGCGTCTGTTTATAGGAGGCGGGGCTTCAGATTCTAGAGAGCATTTGATTGGACAGAAAATTTGACGAGAAGCCAAAGTGCAGAGTGATGTCATCAAAATCATTTATCCCTATTGGCGGAAGTGCGAGACTGTAAGTTTTCAATGCTTATATCTTCTAAATGCAAATTTTGTCCGCAAGGCTAACATATTCGTACTAAAATCCAAAAAAAAAAAACTTCCATTTTGATTTCATGGGGACTTTAAGTTTGCAAAAAAAGCATCAGGAGCATTTTCCAATGAACTTCCCAAAGATCTCATTTAAAAGTGAATCATTACTGATTACTGTTGCTGTAGTGTACTTAATAAACCCTGCTTGATATTAGGACAATTATCCATTTAATTTACACATTTCCCATTTAAATAGCATTTTAAAGATGTTTTTGGGAGTGCCTCATTAACTCCTAATGACTGTGAATTAGTCTGTGGTGTTTCACACGTCCACTGACTCTCACTTAAAGTCATTACGGCTTCATTACAGTCGACACTAATGTCTCTGAGCAGACTATTGTGTTGCACGCCCTGCATACTGTGCATCATGTTTGTCATTCCACAGGGATCTTGATCACCGAGAATATTCACGGACAATCAAGCGGGCTGACTGAAGGCTGCTGGGATTGTTGCAGCACAATCTATCGGCTCATTACCATTTTAATAGCTGCTCCACGGATACCAGCCTCCCTGTCTCTTCTTTCCCAGTTTGTCGTTTAAAAACTGCTAATTACCGCTGACCTCCGGCCGTCCGGGTCACGGGAGGGGGTTGGGAGCGGGCCGGTTGTCGGGCAGGGGGTTTTATTCTGATAGTTAGTGACCAGTGAGGCGAAACAGAGGGAGGAGACGCATCAATCTAACGCTTGTAATCTGGGTTCAGACCCCAAATCTCTGTCCAAAAGAGAGGTTTCTTCACACGGATCACTTTAATCAGTTTGGATCCCTGCTGCACACAACTCAATGACTATCTGTCCTGAGATAGGGGACATATCTGAGGCCAGCTGCATTAAGATTGGGACTCTTTTTGCGATCAACACTTTAAAAGGTTAGGACCTGTCTTAAAGTAGAAGGAAAAATAGATGACTAGCTTTTAAGACTTGTCTATGAGAAACCATCAGCGCAAAAACAAAGCACATTTTTATCAATACTATAACACACTTTGGAGATTAAAGGCACAATATGTAAGATTATCGAAAAACCACTGGAACAATCCCAAATGTTTCCAAGAATGTTTAAATCCAGAGAAATCTGTGCGTCGCCTATCAATGACATCATATCCGCGTTACCAAGCAACGGTTTGTTTTGAATAAGCGACCTCTAAAAGCAAAATATTTCATATTATGCCTTTTAACTTAAATTGATTATAAATGTAATGAAATTATGAGTAAGACTTACCTTGAATAACATTATAATGATAGTAAATGTACATTTAAACATTTAGAAATAGCATGAAACTTTGTTTCATAATTTTAAAATTAATATTTGTACACTAGTGATGGGTATTGTATCAGATATAAAAGTTAAACACAATTTGAAAAACAGTTAAATCAAGTTACTGCGGATTACCCTGGCATTAAATAATAAAAAACGAAATAATAAACTAAAAATAAAAGGACATAAACTAAAACTAGGGTGTAATTTAAGTGATACTGATGAAGAAATTATCTCCGTTTTATTGTGTGTTGTTATTGTGGCCACTCTTGGCCCCGCCCACATTCTCGAGCGAGCGCTCTGATTGGCTGACGCGCGTCCTGGGGCAGCTGTCCCGTCTCCGTCTAGACCTCAACCGGGCAGAACCCGCGCGACTGCGCCACGGACACACCGGAGCACAGAAGCCACGGACGAGAGCGATACGGATTGTTACTTGTAGACAGGGCTGTGAGGAAGCTCGAGAGGTTTATTCCGGAGCGGGACTAACGGGACACGGTGTCGTTTCACACTTTAACGGACTCGCTCGCTCTGCTCTGGCACGAGACTGTGAGAAAGTTTTGGCCAGGCGCGTCTTAACTCCGGTAAGCTCGGGCTGGAATTCCGCGCTCCCGTGATTCGCAGGGATTTTATCCTATATCGTCATGGCTCGGTTCGGGTTCGGGCTCGCGCTGCTGGCGCTCGGTTTGGGGCTCACGCACGCGTTCGGGGACGAGGAGGAGATGACCTGCGACCCGATCCGCATCTCCATGTGTCAGGATTTGGGATACAATGTGACCAAGATGCCGAACCTGGTGGGAAACGTGCTTCAGTCCGACGCCGAGCTCCAACTGACCACATTCACACCGTTAATACAGTACGGCTGCTCGAGCCAGCTGAAGGTGAGAGCTCACACACACACACACACACACACACACACACACACACACTTTCTTTAGACTGTATTAGGTTTCCAAATCTTGGCATGATATGAAAGTAACAACAACAACAATAATAATGATTATTAAATTGTTACAAAATCATAAACTATCAAAACTAATCGTGAATGATACAATTGTAATCGTATTATTGTTATTAATAATATTATTGTGACAAAGGAAGTTTTGAAAACATAACAATTATAATAATAATGACTATCATAAATGTATTATTAATAGTATTTTTACAAAGGAAAGATTCAAATGATAACAGTTTATAATTCTATTATAATAATACAAACATTATCCATGATATACAAAGAATATGTATATGATAAAAAGATTATTATTAATACTGTTAATATTTTACTGTAATTATGATTGCTATTGATCATATTCATGTTACAAAAGGTTTAAACAACAATTCACAATATAATTGGTATTATATTAAGATAATAATTATATAAACTAATTATTATTAAGGTGATACTAATGTTTATAAACAATCATGTACATTTTCATAATTAATTTCACCCAGCCATCTACACACACACACCAAGACCGTAGCCATCTAAACACACACACACACACACACACACACACCAAGACCGTAGCCATCTACACACACACACACACACCAAGACTGTAGCCATCTACACACACACACACACATGTTGTGTTTCCATATTTTAATAGGAGGACATTCCAGACGTAATGCATTTTTACTGTACAAACCGTATTTTCTATCCCCCTACACTGCCCCTGCCCCTAAACCTACCCATCACACACACACACACACACACACACACACACACACACACACACACACACACACACACACACACACACACACAAACACACACACACTGCCCCTAAACCTACCCATCACAGGAGACATGCTGCATTTTTACTTTTTCAAAAAACATCACTTAGTGTGATTTATAAGATGTTTTCCTCATGGGGACCAAAAAAATGTCCCCACAAGGACAAGGATTTTGGATATTGCCATCTTTGTGGGGACATTTTGTCCCCATACCGTATGGATTACCAGTCCACACACACACACACACACCAAGACCGTAGCCATCTACACACACACACACACACACACACACACACACACACACACACCTAAACCTACCTATCACACACACACACATATACACACACACACACCAAGAGTGTATCCCATCACACACACACACACACACTAACCCACCTAAACCTACCCATCACACACACTCACACACACACAAACCATCACACACACACTCACACACACACACACATCACACACACACACACTAAACCTACCCATCACACACACACACACACACGCACACTAACCCACCCCTAAACCTACCCATCACACACACACACACACACAAACACACAAACCTACCCATCACACACATACACACACACACACCCCTACCCATCACACACACATACACACACCCCTAAACCTACCCATCACACACACATACACACACCCCTAAACCTACCCATCACACACACATACACACACCTAAACCTACCCATCACACACACTCCCTAAACCTACCCATCTCTCTCTGTCTCACACACACACACACACACACACACACACACCAAGATGTTAGCTAGGACATACACACACACACACACACACACACACACACACACACACACACACACACACACACACAATCATAGACTGTACTCTACACACACAGTGTGTTTGTCTCATTATACTTGTGACGACCAAATTCCAGGAATTGTCCTCATGAATGCCGTAAAACTCTTTAAACAGGCTTGTGCTGGGATACATTAGCAAAAGGTGTTCATAAACTGGCACAATAATCTCTTCACATTATTACAAACATACTAGGAGCTTTCTGAAAGAGTATAAATATATAAAGTATCCTAATAAGTATAAGTTGATTAATTTGAGGGCAGTCTACAGGATGTCCTCATAAATGTGTGTGTGTGTGTGTGTGTGTGTGTGTGTGTGTGTGTGTGTGTGTGTGTGTGTGTGTGTGAGTGTGTGTGTGTGAGTGTGTGTTAGTGTGAAGCACTGAAGACAGAGGCAGTTGTTGTTTTATTGATTCAGTGCAGAGAGAAAACCTCCCACTCGGATTCCCATGTGCGTTTGCTGGAGAATCTCGTGATTAAAGCGGCTTCAGATGCTGCCCGGTTATCACACGCATCTCAATGCGAGAGCGCTTCAGTCCTGAGACATAAAAAATGGCCATAGTGATGCATTATTTAGTGCATGTGACCGCAGTGACCGAACTCATACACAAACACGTGCATCTTATGAGCATTTGTTTGCAATCCTGCTAATTCTCTCCCCGGCTTTGCTTTCTTCCAGTTCTTCTTGTGCTCCGTCTACGTTCCCATGTGCACGGAGAAGGTCCCCATCCCGATCGGCCCGTGCGGAAGCATGTGCTTGTCTGTTAAGAGGAAGTGTCTTCCAGTCCTGCAGGAGTTTGGCTTTGTGTGGCCGGAGCTCCTGAACTGCAGCCTTTTCCCGCCTACGAACGATCAGAACCACATGTGCATGGAGGGGCCGGGCGACGAGGACCCGCCGTTCCACGCCGTGCGTCCGGCGCTCCCGCAGGAGGAGGAGTGTGAGGCGCTGGGCGCCGGAGTCGAGCAGTACGCCTGGGTGAAGCGCAGCGGGAGCTGCTCGCTGCAGTGCGGATACGACACGGGATTGTACCGGCGGCAGGCTAAAGTCTTCACGGATGTGTGGATGGCGGTGTGGGCGGTTCTCTGCTTCATCTCCACCACCTTCACCGTGCTGACTTTCTTGGTCGACTCCTCACGGTTCTCCTACCCGGAGCGGCCGATTATTTTCCTCAGCATGTGCTGCAACATTTACAGCGTGGCCTTCATCGTCCGGCTCACCGTCGGGCGCGAGCGCATCTCCTGCGATCTGGAAGAGGCGGCCGTGCCCGTGCTGGTGCAAGAGGGGCTGAAGAACACGGGTTGCGCTATCGTGTTCCTCCTCACGTATTTCTTCGGCATGGCGAGCTCAATTTGGTGGGTGATCCTAACGCTCACATGGTTCCTAGCGGCCGGGTTGAAATGGGGACATGAGGCTATTGAAATGCACAGCTCGTACTTCCACATCGCGGCTTGGGCCATTCCCGCAGTCAAGACCATCGTTATCCTCATCATGCGGCTGGTGGATGCAGACGACCTCTCTGGGATGTGTTACGTGGGAAACCAGAACTTGGATGCGCTCACTGGGTTCGTCGTGGCGCCGCTTTTCACGTACCTAGTGATCGGGACTCTGTTCATCGCAGCCGGGCTGGTGGCGCTGTTTAAAATCCGGTCCAATTTGCAAAAGGACGGGACGAAGACGGACAAGCTGGAGCGGCTGATGGTTAAGATCGGGGTGTTTTCCGTCCTCTACACGGTGCCGGCCACTTGCGTCATTGCGTGCTACTTCTACGAGATTTCAAATTGGACTGACTTCCGTCAGTCAGCGCGGGATTCGTACATGGCGGCGGAGATGCTGCGGATCTTCATGTCTCTTCTGGTGGGAATCACCTCGGGAATGTGGGTCTGGTCCGCTAAGACTCTACACACGTGGCAGCGATGTTCCCTCCGACTCGTGCACACTGGCCGAAACAATCGCGTCAAACGGACCGCCAACGGCTGGGTCAAACCGGGCAAAGGCAACGAGACCGTCGTGTGACCCGCTCCCGCGGTTCCTCTCGTCATGTAGCACTATCCTTCGTTCACTTTACGCAAAAAGTTCTTAAGATGATCCTACACTGGACGGTCCTGGTGCAGCAGTTTTTTCTGTGTAAATATGCACGCCTAACGTCAAACTGAAGTGCCTTCGTTTGTGCGGACGAGCTACTCGACCCGACCTGGTGCTGGATTCTGGGAAACGTAGTTCTTTGCTCCTCAGTGCCGTTTACCTCGCAACATGCCGCAGATGCCTGGTCCTTTTCTCCCAGAAAAAAATGATCTTTGATTTTCCCCCATCTACAAATATCTTCTTAAATCAAGTTGCATTTACACGAGGAGAAGGAACATTTTTTTATCAATGCTTAAAACAACAAATATCTGCCAACGCTGTAAATTTAAGTACAATCAACTTGGATGTTTAAAGGAACACTCCAGCGTTTTTAGAAATAGGGCTTATTTAACTTCTTTCCTACATTTAGATATGTGGGCAAATGCATTTTTGTCTCAGTGCATGCATTGTTTTAGTTTGGCAGGGTCGCCGCTAGCTTAGCTTAGCATAATGAATGGAATCCTATGTTGTCAGCTAGCATGTCCCGAGTAAAAGTGATCCAAAAAAACAAACAAAGATATCACGCAACACATGCACAACATATGTCGACGGAAGTTTGGGGATTTCATGTGTTGCGTGATATCTCTGCAGTAGCAGTGCTTCGCCTGTGCTTCCCCATAATATAGTCCCCAGTCAATATCTGCCTAGGAAATCGCCTAGTCTTAATCTGCAGCGCTATTTGTACTCGTTGTGAATACACAGGCCACAAGAAGTAATTAGGTGTTTTTAATTATTTTTTGGATCACTTTTACTCGGGACATGCTAGCTGGCAACATAGGATTCCATTCATTATGCTAAGCTAAGCTAGCGGCGACCCTGCCAAACTAAAACAATGCATGCACTGAGACAACAATGCATTTGCCCACATATCTAAATGTAGGAAAAAAGTTGAATAAGCCCTATTTCTAAAAACGCTGGAGTGTTCCTTTAAGTAATGTCAACTTAAATTACATTCAAATGAGTTGAATCTTGTTTAACTTGTAAAGATAAGTTGAGAATTGCTTATTTTGATGAGTTAAAGCAATGTAAAAACATAATTTTTTACAGTGAATGGGGTACAAAAAATAAACGTAATTTAAAGATAATAATTTCTGACCCCACTTGCTTTAAGCATAAAGTCAATAAAATGTTATACATTTTTCAGGTTCTCAAGTAAATGCATCTTAATTTAAGAGTTAAAGGAACACTCCAGCGTTTTTAGAAATAGGGCTTATTTAACTTCTTTCCTACATTTAGATATGTGGGCAAATGCATTGTTGTCTCAGTGCATGCATTGTTTTAGTTTGGCAGGGTCGCCGCTAGCTTAGCTTAGCATAATGAATGGAATCCTATGTTGCCAGCTAGCATGTCCCGAGTAAAAGTGATAAAAATAAAATAAAATTGTATTACTTTTTGTGGCCTGCGTATTCACAACGAGTACAAATAGCGATGGAGATTAAGACTAGGTGATTCTCTAGGCAGATATTAACTTGGGACTATATTATGAGAAGCACAGGCGAAGCACTGCTACTTGGGCGCAGAGATATCACGCAACACATGAAATCCCCAAACTTTTTTCAACATACCGACATAAGTTTTGCATGTGTTGCATGATATCTCTGCGCCCAAGTATCAGTGCTTCAGGATTTTTTTTGGATCACTTTTACTCAGGACATGCTAGCTGGCACCATAGGATTCCATTCATTATGCTAAGCTAAACAAACTAAAACAATGAGACAAAAATGCATTTGCCCACATATCTAAATGTAGGAAGATGTTGAATAAGCCCTATTGCTAAAAACGCTGGAGTGTTCCTTTAAAAAGATCCTTTTTTGCACGTTGTGTTGGGAAATATCAAAGCAGAAAGTGTGTAGTCGGTGCTTACTAACTTTAACTGTTGAAGCCGCTGCCATTTTGCTGTTTTAAATGACATCTTACACAACGTCACAATGATCAAGTTGGTGTTTTTACAGATCAGAAACTCTTATTTCAACACAACATGGACGCTTTATAAATTATTGCTCAGAGATTTCTACAGTCGACCTTCAATACGTAGTTACTGTTTATTTTTGATATGACAAAGCTATGATGGGACTTTTGACACACACACACACACACTCACTCTGAATATATGACACATGACAATCACTGACCGTGCCGTACGGGCCTCCCCGTAGGGTCGATGAATGTACTGACCGATGATGATGATGATGATAAACTCACAAACATTATAAAAGTGCCTCAGAAACTCACATGCAGGTGGTACAGTCCTGGATTTCATGAAGGACTTGAGGATCGATTTGGTTTTTTTGTACATAAACTGTTTGTAGTTGATGTTTTTGTGTTATGAAATGCTAATTTATCTTTGTAAAAACTAAGAAACTGAAGAAAAATGAATTTATTTAAGAATGCTTTTGTATCAAATGTAAAATTAAACTTTGAAAAATCCACGTGCATCTTTTGTGTAGTCCCTCTGTAGGGTTACATCTTGTGACCTTAGTAAATCTGTATTATGTGGCCAGGAATTAAAGGATTGTTTTGGGCATTAGGTAGCAAATCTTGCTCCGCAGAATTAGAGGCCTGACTTCTTTTTAGATCACTTTAAAATTCCTCCACCCAGAAATTATTTGGACAAAACTTTATCCTCCAATCCAATTTCCCCCTCGGGCTCACCACACCCGTCCTGGCCCGGCTCAGGGTTTCTCGTAAGACACTTTGTCATATGGTTTTACCTCTTTCAGGAGTAGTTAGTCTCAAAATGCTTTCTGAGTAACATTGAGGAACTTAAACATAAACACATTATCAATACTGGAATTTTATATGACTACATTTCATGGCACATAACCCAAAAGTAGTTGGGTAAATCGTTAGAATAAATACATGTTATATGTAATTATTGTGGATTAAAAAGTCAGTCTATTTCTAATATGATGCTGCTCCCTACTGGTTATTTGAAGCACTGCAGAGACTAATGCAATAAAGTGCAATCCAAACTATTTGATTTTGCATTCTATTAAACTAACATTTTAAGACCCTTATCAGTTAGTTGTGGAGATGGTTGTTGTAACAATAGTAAATACTACTTAAAGTTGACTTGAAGAGGCATTTGCTTTCATAATGTGAAGCAAAAGAAACAGACTTGATTGCATCCATCGATGACACCGTTTTTAACTAAAAACGTAAATCTTTATGTGTTTTGACCATTTATTTACACAACAATGGCGTTGTGGAGGCCTGATGCCGATGACGTCATGCGCATGCGTATTACGTGTTCAGGCCTAATGTTATTTCATTTTTTTTAACGTTCGTTTACCTACTGGTTTGGCAGCAGAAAGAATACACCGGTTTTTTTTTTTTTTACATCGTTTTCGCGGATCAGTGTGAACAGGGATGATCGTTTTGAACAAAGGAAAAACCTTTCCGTTTTTAGTAGGCCTATAAACACCCTAAGACATGCATTTGTGGAGTTAGCAAAATAGCTAATTAACTACATTCTTCAAATACACTTGTAAATACTTACAGAAAGCACTTGGAAATGTTCTGGAACTGGAGAACAGGCAAACCAGCGTCGACTCAACTGAAGCGATCTGCCTTGCGTTGTTAATTAAACCTGAGCTCCCCCTATTGGTTAAAACTAACAACACGCACCTGGACGTCTGTCTGAATCCGAAATCGCCCCATATACCCTCAAACAGGGCTTTGTTTGAGGGGACAGCCATTTGTAGTGGTGTCCGAAACCATATTAAATGCACTCATTCCATCCCACAATGCACCGCAATAACGAGTGTACACCCAGATAGCAATTACATTTGGCCCGGATCCGTTTTAAGCCCCTTGCCTCCGTTTCTATCTTAGAGACGTTTTCTGATTGTGAACCAGATCCGTGCCAGATAGAGGTTTCAGCTTAAACATTCTAACTGCCATCAGTTCAGTATTTATATCATTTTACAGATCTGGCCCAGATCACTTTTCCCATAGGTAACCGAAGACGTTAGCTGTGTCTGACACTGATTTGGTCCAGATCTGCTATTTGAATCTGAGCCGATACAGTTTTCACATAGGCTACACTGGTGTGGCCCGAATCTGTGATACATATCTGAGCCGACTGCATTTAAAAAAGGGCTAAAAACTGCTCTGGCCCATATCTGCAAAACGGATTTGAGCCAACACTGTTTTGACAGAGACTACCTGATGTGGACCACATCCGAAATACTTTCTCAAACTGTGTGAAGAACTCCGTGGAATAAACATTTTCAAAACAACATGCTTAGGCCTACCTGTCTGTATATTTTTTTTCTATCTAGAGCATGAGATAAATGCATTGGCATTAAGCTGAGTAATATTATCAGTGTTTAAAAACTATACAGCAACATTTTGTGATGCTACGTCCGTTACAGCACATGTCCGTTTGAGCTCCGTTTTAGGTCCGTTTTACGACAGCGCCAAGTGAACGTTGGGTCTCGCTTGACTGTCGTCTTGCGGATACGGTCCACATCCGTACTACGGACTTCAGTCAGAAGCGCCAAAAAATTATTTAAAAAAAATCATCAAACCAAGCTGTCAACGCAGATTTATCTGACGAGCTACCACACGTAAGTTTGGACGTGTTTATTATGTACATCTATTTGTATGTGTTTATTCTAATTTACTGTCTATTACTTAAACGTGCAAGTGAAATGCTGTTTGCTTTGTAGATCGCAGTTAACGTTAAAGGCTGTTATTTGCGCACCACAGAGTCTGTGTTAAAGCCGCATCTGATAGCGCTACTGCGCTATAAATAGCCTATGAATGTAGCACAGAATAGGTCAAATTATACGATAACCGAATCAACTTTGTATTATCATGGCATATATTTGCGCTTATAACTGAATTTTAAAAGATATCTTAGCTTAGGATGTCCAGACAGTCCCCGTTTTTGGTTTTTGAACGTTGTTTTACAATTACAAACTGAGTGTAAAGCAGATAATGAGCTTGCCTTGCACTTTATTAGTTGTTATAGTGTTTTTATGTTAATAACGTGTTTGGTTTCGTGCTCGTTTCATCTGTGTTGAGGTACGATCGTTCAGCACTTTTGGACTGATGTCACCGATGGCCATATTTCACCGGTTGTTCATACCGCTGGAGTTGTCTCAACTGCAAAAGAACCGAGAATATCCACAAAGAGGCGGACGGTTGGTGAAGAACGCGAGGAATGCACACGGGGACCGGTGAACATTCGCTGGACGACGTGGCTGTCGCCGGTGTATCCTGATCAGCCAGTTATGGCAAACCGCACTGCCCGACGGAACTGTATTCAGCTCCAGCACAATCACAATCCAAGATCTTATCACAGTTAAGCGACACTTCTGAATGTGAGGTCAGTGGGAAATAAAACGTTTATATTTTTATACTTTGCGATTTATGTAGCCTACCGCAACACATGTTTTTCTTCTTCTGATTTGAACCGAGACCCGGTGGATAGCCTTTGGGCGGACAGGAGAGGAGGGCACCAGGAGAGACTGGCATCAGCAGCAGGAGCAGCAACACGTTGTGTTAATAACAATAGGCATTTTTTTTATCCATTCATTCTGTGTTTGTTGTTGACTGTGTTCTGTGTTCATTGTTGACTTTGTTCAGGACTTTGTTGTTCGTTTTATAATTAAATCTATGAATTTGTGGTCATTAATTCTGTGTTTGTTATCTTTGTTCACGTTGTTTTAGTATGCGTTTTAATCATTAAAACGATTTATTTCAGCTATAGCCAATATGCATTGCTCCAACTGAAACTAGCCTTTATCAAGTCAAGTCAAGCTTTTTATTTATAGCCAAGGCTGAAAATGTGTTTCTGGACATTCCACAGACTATGGAAAATGTAGGCCTATGCCTATAGCATACGTTACTAAAATACCTAACTGACAAAAATGCCGAAAATAAGGCAAAGAACAATCCAGTGGTGATTTAAGCGGAATCGTAACACATCCGGCACAGCTCCGGCAGGCGGAATCGTTTCACGCACTCGTTACGCATCTGTAACGGGATGATCAGGCGGTGCTGGATCGGCGCTGGCACATATCCGCAACAACCTAAAACAGACCAGAAACGGCTTCGGCCCGATGTGCGTTTGGACTCAGGAACGAGTCCGTGAGGCGGATGCGGACCAGACCCGCCTCTATCGTTTGCGGTTGCGGCCCTGTTCCGTTACAGCGTCCAGTGGCTATCTGGGCAGCCAATGTGCACACAACGGCTGCCCGGATACTCGTTTTTATTCACTCCAAGTGAACTGAATTCGTGGACTAACGTAGTAGGGAATAGCGAATGAGGGTTTGGGGGCTACTTCGGTTTCAGACAATCTTTCCAGAGACCTGTCTCATAAATTTTGTTTCTAAATGCTCAAATCATGGGCTGAATCTGTAATCGCCCCCTAAACCCTCATTCACTATTCCCTACGTTATTGTCAACTAATATAGTTCACTTTAAGGAGTGAATGAAAAACGAGTACATCGGCTGTACACTCGTTATTGCGATGCATTGTGGGATAGGATGAGTGCACTCAATAACGTCCACTATGGTTTTGGACACCACTACAAATGGCTGTACCATCAAATAGTGCAGTATTTGATGGTATAGGGGGCGATTTCGGATTCAGCAATGGAAAAAGATGCATTTGTGCATGTGCAGTTGTAAGTGCGAGAACCGGAGCTTCTAACAGCAGCTGCAGTGATGCAATGACTTTACCAATCAATCAGCGATTGGCTCTTTTAGATTTTGAAGGCGGGACTTATTCCGTCATATATGAGTGTACCTTCTTTGTATAAAGTCTTTTTTGCGATAACGGATAATCCTGAATTATGAATCTGAGATGCTAATAATTAAATAAGAGTCAGGGAACATCAACAAAAGTGGTGATTTTTTTTAGAAACACACAGAATAATTTAATAATAAATTACAGAGTAAACAGTAAAATACTTTTCAAGCAGTCAGAAAGCAAAGTGCATAAGACATTTCCATACAGAAACAGATTTCATTTAAATAGAAAATTAAATAGCCCATCACGTTATACTCTCACCCTGAGAACAGTTTTACCATAACGTGTATTCTTAAACGCTGCATTAATGTGCATGAAAGTGTCAGTGAGTTGGTGTGGAAAAGAATAAAAGTCACTACCGAACACATGAACAGACGGATGCCCACATCGCATAGCCCTGTAATGCGACAGCAAACATCAAATCTCCGGGGAACGGCCAGCGTAATCGAGTAACAGTCGCAGGATTTGATTGCTAATTATGTTTCTTGAGCTCGTCTCTTGAGAACTGCTTTAAAAAATAAAGCTTCAATGAATCAGCTTCTAAAAGCAAATGAAATGTCCCTTTAGAATGAACAGTTTAAAGACCATTTCAATAACATATTCTTAAATGAACATAAACATCAAAACTATCAACCATATAACTGGCCCAAATCATGACTATTTACTTCAGTTCAGCCTTTAAAATAATCTGAACTTTAAAGTTCCCGTTCCTCGGAATCAAGAGGCACAGAAATACTATGAGATGTATACACAGGACATTATGGAGTAATTTTTAGACATTAAACTTTTCTGGAAAAGTTTGAATTTTTTAAAAAGCACCGTTATGAATCACTCTTCCCGGGGCTGAAACGTCTCTGTGCTAAAAACAACTCCACTGCAGCTTCAGGATGCCGAGGAAATTATGTGCTTTTCCAAATGAATGACTGGGTAAAGGAAGGGGACGCTCTCGAACGTGCCAGGACACTCGTCAGCAGTGAGGCCGCTTTAAAGACACAATGTTCAGCCGGACAATCTGCCCCTGGTCCGTCTGGGAGTCGAAGCGCTTCCGCGCTGGCGCGACAATCTTGTCACGTCTCCTTCACATTTAGTTGTCACGTCTCAGACGCTCTTAAGCTGTGAATGGCAGTCGCTAGTTAGAAATACAGGAATTCCATTGGTTATTTTTGGCGTCAACAGAACATGACAAAAAAAATAAAAAAATAATAATAACCAGAAAAATCGTTTTTTTAATTACTTTGAATTATAAACTCAAATGTCCGGGTGGCTATTTTCCTTGCAAAAACAATGACTGAATAAATGACTTCTGAAGATCAGTTGTATGCAATGTAAAATCTATTTAAATTTGCCTCAAAATTTTAGATTTAGTCAACTCAAATATCCAATTTGTCACTTACATTTCAAGTTGACTAAACATAAAAGTATTTAAGGCAGCACAAACACTTATTTTTTTAAGTTGAAACAACATTTTTTTTTTGCAGTGACTAGTGTTATTTTATTATAATTTCATAATTTTTTCTCGCAATTACGAGTTAACATTTCACAATTCATACTTTTTTCTCGCAATTACGAGTTTAAATTTTGTAATTCTGACTCACAATTGCGAAGTTTACATTTTGCAATTCTTACTTTTTTCTCGTAATTATGAGTTTACATTTCACAATTCTGACTTTTTTCTCTCATTTAGAATTTATTTAGCAATTCCTACTTTTTTCTCTCGCAATTATAGTTTACATTTTGCAATTCTGACTTTTTTCTCGCAATTATAATTTACATTTTGCAATTCTGACTTTTTTCTCGCAATTATATTTTACATTTCGCAATTCTGACTATTTCGCAATTCTGACTTTTTTCTCGCAATTAGTTTACATTTCGCAATTATGACTTTCACAATTCTGACTTTTTTCTCGCAATTAGTTTACATTTCGCAATTATGACTTTCACAATTCTGACTTTTTTCTCACAATTAGTTTACATTTCGCAACTCTGACTTTTTCTATAATTAGTTTACATTTCGCAACTCTGACTTTTTTTCTCAATTAGTTTACATTTCACAATTATGACTTTCACAATTATGACTTTTTTCTCACAATTAGTTTACATTTCGCAACTCTGACTTTTTTCTCGCAATTAGTTTACATTTCGCAATTCTGACTTTCACAATTCTGACTTTTTTCTCGCAATTACAAGTTTACATAATAAATAATATTACGCAATTAGAGTTTGCAAGGAAAGACAAATGTGAGGAAAACAGTCAGAATTGTGAGATAAAAAGTCAGAATTATTATTTTTTTTGCTCAGTGGTGGAAACAAGCTTCCTTAAGTTCTACTAAATGAAAATTAGAAATACTGCCTTTGCCAAATTTTGTATATAACATTTTAGTTAACATTTATTTAATTTAAAGTGACAACAATTTGTTTATGTTTTTAGTTTTAGTTAACTATAATAACAACCCTGGTATGGATGATTCCTATGGTGCTTTTGTGAGCTTCAGAACATTCATTGTAATTGCAATAAAAACAGCCACACGTACATTACTAGATTTCTCATGCAGATTTGAAAGAACATGAGAGTTGCTTTGAAGGGGATTGAGTGATATGAGAACTTAATGAGAAGATACCTACGCTAATGGAACATTAGCCTCTTCAGGGTCGGAATCGCCCTCTGTGGAAGAGAGAAATGATAAACATGCTCAGATGAAGATTTGAAGGGTCACTAATAGCTAATGTAGTTTATTGTCTCCTGATAGTTGTGTGTGTGTGTGTGTGTGTGTGTGTGTGTGTGTGTGTGTGTGTGTGTGTGTGTGTGTGTGTGTGTGTGTGTGTGTGTGTTCTTGTGTACCTGAGTTTTGTCGTCTTCGACAGCAGTGCTTCACCATGAAGACAAGAAGTAACAGCAGGACAAGCAGCACGACTGCAATAGCTGCAATCACCTTGAGTGAAAAAGATTCTGTTTCACCTGAAAGAAGACAACAAAAGACTTTTGATCTTCTGACTTTTCACTCTTAAGGAATTATTTGTGATGCATTTGTTACTGGGGTTTCAAACCGAGGGCCGCAAGCGGGTCTGAGGAAAAGTTCAGAGAAAAACTGTAAAAATAAATTAAAATAAATAGATAAATCGATTAAAATACAGAACAAATAAATAAGAAATTATTAATATGAATAATAAAAACTAAATTAAAATAAAAAAAACTGATCAAATAAATAAACACTAAAAAAATTAATTAATTAAAAGATTAAAACAACAATAAAAAGCGATTAACAAACAAAAACTAAATTAAAATAAAAACATAAATTAGATTAAATAATAAAAGTAGTTTTAAATAAATAAGTAAACTATAATAATTATTTATTTAATTTTTTTAATTATTAAAATAATTTTATTTTTTATATTTTAATCTAATTGATAATTAAAATAGTTAAATTAAAATATAAAATAATTTTAATTAAAA